>CAJUYI010006706.1:0-13265 GCA_910591695.1 Galerucella pusilla
AGTCGGTCCGGTGAATCTTTTCCCATGCATCATTAATATCTGATAACGTAACCGACAAATGTCAAATTATTTTGTTCTGTTCTTCACTATTAATAGAAAAAGATACGACTTAAAAATTATGTTGGTTATTTTATCAGATATTAATGACGCATGGGAAAAGTTTCACCGGACCAACTGTATAAGACATTGCAAAAATGATAAATGGATTGTTTCCTTCTGATTGCCAGTGTCCAATTTATTTTGTTTTTTAGGGAGAGAAAATGCAGAGGTTTCCAGGAACAGAAAAGGGTATTTCTCATTGAATGTACAAACAATTTCTGACATTGTCTGTAGATGGCCTGGGTCTGCAGCAGATTCGACAATTTTTGATAACTCAAGGCTCAAAGCGAATTTAGAAGAAGGACATTATGGTAACAGTTATATTGTAGCTGATAAGGGTTACACTTTAACAAAATATACCATGATTCCACTGAATAACCCCCAAACTAAAGCAGAAAGATTATACAATAAATCTCAAATCAGAATCAGAAATATTGTTAAAAGACAATATGGGGTATGGAAAAGAAGGTTTCCAGTATGAAAATTAATAATGAGATTAGAAGTACCAACAACGATGGCAGTGATAGTTGCAACTGCAGTTTTGCACGATATAGCCATTGATATGAATGATGCAGAGCCTGCTGAAAATGATTTACATATAGATAATGCTGATTTCAACCAGTATGGACATCAAAATGTGGATGTGGGTGGTGAATTAGAAAGACAAGCATTGATTCAAGATTATTTTCAAAATCTATAATAAAGAAATTATATATAAAATCGTTATCAAAAATTAAAGTATAATGATTAATGACAATTTTTTATTAAGATATCCCGTTTATTCACGGTCCAATTGCCTTTGTAATATTTGGAGTTCTACAATATGTTTCTTCATTTTGATATCATGTTCGGTAGTTGATTGCACAATATTCAATTCATGTTCTTCTTCTTTCATGAGTGTCTCTTTTAATAAACATTCTTTCTGAACTTGAATGAGCTCTAATTTAGCTTCAGACAAAGTATTAATCTTTATTCTGCAGTCAGCAGTTAATTGGCTTTTTTTCTTATAATTAATACTGGTACTTGTTTTCAGACACTTAGATTTTGGAGTGTCCCCCTGGTGAAACTCTCTTCTTTTGGGTGGTATTGTTCCTTTGTTTCCTTCAAACTCAGGATGTTCAGACATATATCTGGATGAGCAGGATTGTTCAGTGATGTTATTTTCTAAAATAAATATATATTATAAATAGATGTCAATATATCATGGTAAATATTGATACCTACCATTTTGGTATATATGAGTTGCCTTGACTTTATTAGGGTTAACCAATTTCAAAACTACAGTTTTTGCATTTGCAGTGTTCACACAAGTTATATTGGAAGATAATGAATGATTTGCATTCATCACTGTTGCCTCTTTCTCGGAGGGCATCCAATTTGGGCCAAATTCTGTCAAAATTCCTGAGTTCCGATTCACATTCAGTTTTTCAGATAGGGGACGTTTCAATATTTTTGGGTTCCATTTACCATTTACCTTGTATAAGGAGAGTTTTCTTGAGCAACTAAAAATATGAGATATAAAATTTATCACTTCGATTTATTTATTTACTATATACTTACAATCAGTCACTGGCTCATCGGTAGCTGACTCTAACTGCTCAATAGTCTCAGTATTGTTGTCTCCATACAAAATTCCATCACAATCAGCATAATTATCTAAGCCAGTAACAGCCGCTCCTATGACTTCTTCCACTTTTTCATCTATTTGGGTGATGATTATTTCTGTCTTAGTACCACCTCCAGTCTTGTAAATTTCATTTCTCTCAGCCGCAAACTTCTTCTTAGTTTCCTTCTTGATATTGATCCATTTTTCTCGCAATTGCTTAGTTGTTCTGATATTGAAGCCCATTCCATTGAAATCATTACGTAAGTTGTCCCATGCCATATTTTTTTTCTTGCCAGGAAATAGCATCAGATTCTTTATTCACGATTACATTCTTTTCCACAAGAGAAATAAGAGCTTCTACCTATGGTTGTGTGAAGTTGAATGATCGGCGGTTTTTTCCGTTTTCCATTTCCAGTAAATTTTTGCAAAAACATTAATTGGTGATATTTACTAGTTTAAATACTGACAGTCTCCCACAATAATATGTCTGTAATCTACCATTCCATTATCCTCATGAACTGACAACTGACATCATCAACTTGACATGGACTTATAAAATCAAAAGTTTACACAAATAGAGTTAACTGCATGGTTAACCGATATGATTTAACTCGAAGATTTAACAGTAACCTATAAAAGTGGCCCTTAGAGAGGAACATCCTGCGTGGGACGGGCTCATCAAGGATATGTGTGTGTGTAAAGGCATCTTAGTCATCGTCGAATCTTCTGAACTTGGAGTAACATCTCGCATGTTAAAACTCTGACTTTCGAGATAGATCTTGGCTAGTCTACGGCTGTTAAGTTTTATAGAAAACTTGCGTTTTATTTCTCCATCCATCACCAGGCATATACAGTGAAGTTCAAGTGAAGTAATATTTCCTTTTTTCTTCTCAGGGATCTTGTTTCTTTTCTTTCACAGCGGTAAAATGTAAAGCTGTGAAGTGTGTTCTTTTTTCTAGGAAGGGTATTTATTGTGGTATATTTATATTTTAAATATAAATCGACTAATTTTTTTATTCTTTCTTGTAATTTTTTTCGTTTTTTGATTTGTTCTTCCAGACATGGAAGGACACAGAACCATCGACGAACTCTCCGAGTGCCTTAGCGACGCCACGGAGCATATGATGACGCCGATCCGGACGTCCCGGTTCAACCAAGGTAAATTCAGCTCCGTGGAGATCCCCAGGAAGGAGTCTGATATCGTAGGTTCACGATATGGCGCCCAACATGATATAGGTATCACGTCATTTAGCAGGACGACAGTTCCCACGACCCCGAGCAACAGAGACCAGATGCAGATAATTGCCGAAGCCATGCAACTGCTGGCAACACAACAACGACGTCCCACAGAAGCCAGATGGCACCGCCAGGGAAAGAAGACGAAAACCCCGAGAATTTCCTTGCGAGCCTGGAGGACTTTGCAATAGAAACCAACATCCCACAGAAGCCAGATGGCACCGCCAACCACCGTCCTTCTCAGGGAAAGAAGACGAAAACCCCGAGACTTTCCTTGCGAGCCTGGAGGACTTTGCAATGAAAGCCAACATCCCCAGAGAGCAGTGGAGAGAACTGCTCCAACAACAGCTCCTAGGTGATGCCAAAGCATGGTCCCGGGCATATACGCAGTGAAACACCGGATATACATTCCTTGCAATGCAATTGAGAAGGCATTTTAACAGTCCGACAATTATTGCAAGGATGACTTCTAAATTTTATGGTGATTTGCAGCGTTCCAGTGAGCCAGTGGCGGAGTTCATTCTGCGGAAATGGGCACTAGCGGACCGTCTGCATCTCACTCTCGGAGAAACTATTTTGTGTCGGACGATTCTGGGCCAACTCCTTCCTCAGATCAGAAGACATCTGAAAATCACCCAACCTACCACCCTGGAAGAACTGCTCCAAGTCTGTGGCGACATCGAGAAGGACCTCTCCCACGACGACCAAGGACCCACACGGAGATGGGATAGCAGACCCCAACAGCGACCCCATGGAGGCCCAGGACGACATCACCAAGACGAGGACCAGCGCCGTGTCGCAGACCATCCCCACGACGAGGACCATCCCCGAGACGCACCGAGCCACAGACCAGATAGCAGCGGAGCCAGTCAGCACAACGGCCGTCGGGAAACGACCGAAAGGCGCCTACTAAGGGATCAGGAAGCAGCAGATCGTCAACCCCTGCTCGCGGTTCTCAGTCCGACCTGCGGAAAGGCAAGGAAAACCAATTTGCCAGTCCTTGAAGTGGGAGTTAATAGACGTCTTGTGTCAGCACTCGTTGACACCGGAGCGACGTCTAACTTCTGTAACACTTCGTTGGTGACGGATGTCACCAAGGACTGCACTGAGGTTCAGCTTGCCTAGGAAGGCAGAACGACAAAGAGCCCGGGGGCAGCTGAATTGACGATCAAAACGCCGGACTGGACCTTCAACTCCAAATTCAGAGTATTGCCGCAAATCAATTACGATTTGATTTTAGGGATACCATGGCTGCAAGACCAGAAATTTCTGATGGACTTTCCTCGCAGATGTCTCTACGCCGGTACCACCCGCCGCCATACCCTTTTTTGGAGGAAGCCAGAGAAACACCACAGTGGAGCGCCCCATGCCATCCCCGAGGAGGACCAAACAACCCCTGAAGACCAGGATGACATCAACCGCCTCCTACGGGACTTCAAAGACATTTTCGATGAGCACCTACGCCAACCCACAATGGACGCCACTTCCATGCGAATCCAATTGACATCGGAGAAGCCTATCATTATTCGCCTCTACAAGTATTCCCCGGAGAAGAACAAGCTCATCTACCAGGAGGTCGAGGAGATGTTAGCTGCAGGTGTCATCCAGCCCAGCCGATCAGCGTACAACAGCCCGATTGTCATCGTGACCAAGAAGGCCAAGGTTCTGCGTGGACTACCGGAAGCTGAACTCCATCACCGTGGACGAAGTCTTACCACCCATCCATGAGACCGTCAGGGAGCTAGGAACTGCTAAGGTCTTCACATCCTTAGACCTTGAAAGCGGATTCTGGCAGATTTCCATGGAGCCAGCATCCAGAATGTACACAGCTTTCACCCTACCAGACGGTTCAGCCTTCGAATTCAAGGTCATGCCATTCGGACTGAAGAACGGACCAGCAGCTTTCCAGAAGCTAGTGACATCAGTCCTAGCTGGCCTGGTAGACCAGAGCATCAAGGTCTATATGGATGACATCATAGTCTACTCCGAGACCCTGGAAGAGCGTATCAGACATCTCCATCTAGTCCTAGAGTGCATTCGAGCCCACGGCCTGTGGATTTCCCTGAGAAAATGCCGATTCGCAGTGCCAGAACTAAAATACCTTGGACATCGAGTCACCGCGGACGCAACCCTTCATAGGAACAGCGAGCTAGCTACGAGAATATATACCAGGATTTGCGGAACTCGTCAGCGCACTGACCGACCTAATGAAGCAAGGAAGAAGATTCAAGTGGACGCCAGGAGCAGAAGATGCCTTCCAGACGATCAAGACGGAGATCGCCCAGCCCTTAAAGCTCTCCAGACCGGACCCAAACCTTCCCTTCAACATCCAGACGGATGCCTCCGCCAAAGGGATGGTAGCTGTGCTGTTCCAAGGAGACCCGGACAACAGGAAGATAATTGCCTACGCCTCAGCCCAGCAGAGAGGACATACCACGTCAACAAGACGGAATGCCTAGCAGACAAAGCCAAACTGACTTCTACAACCATCCAGCAGAGAACCTGTATGAGCTTATACAGGGAACGGAATGGCTGAATAGGTTGTAGTCAGAACACTAGGAGTATCCACAATAAGCCCAGGAGGCTGAGGTGGTACCGGCGAAGGGACGACTCCTTAGAAAAAAAAAGCCAAACTGACTCGATGGGCCCTCCTCCTACAAGAGTTCACTTTCAACATCGTTCACATCCCTGGAAGGTTGAATCAACTCCCAGACCACCTTCTCGCAACCCCCCAGAGGACAAAAACCGCCCAAACCAAGACGAAGACGACGACGTGGATCGTATAGCCTGGCCTACCCTCCCACTGCAAGAAGAAGAAGAAGACTTCCCCCTTCTCTGCATCCTGGATGATGACCTGGACCTACCAGTGGAAGGACCACCACCAGGAGCCACCCTAGGAGAGAAGATCCAATTTTCCCATAGGACTCACGAGTGAATGATTAGATTCCGACAATGCCGACAGCGCATCGAAGAAGACGGACCCCAAAGTGCAGTGGAGAGGGAAATCCTAGAGCAATTCTCCGTCGAGAACAATGTCGTTTTCTACACCCCAACCCCGGACATCAAGACTACGGTAGTACCACGACGCTTTCGCCAGGAGGTGCTGGAGCAGTATCATGATTCTGAGACCGCTAACCATCCTGGACAGGAAGAAACCCTGAGAGCAATCAGGAGGCGATACTACTGGCCCAGTTCCCGCGCCGATGTCCGGAACCATGTTCGCTCCTGCCTAACATGTGTAACCATGAAGGCCGCAGCCCGCCAAACGCCAGCTCCAGTCCAAGTCCGCCTACCGCAGACCCCATGGCATACTGTCTCCTTTGACATCCTTGGACCATACCCACCTTCCAGGGGAAGGAAGAATCGGTACATCTAGCGACGGATACCTTTAGCCACTGGGTGGAAAACAGATGTGTTCCCAGCGCAAAGAGCACCCATGCAGTGGACTTTTTCAAAGAGGAAATCTGTCACAGATGGGGGTATCCGAAAAAGGTTATCACGGACAACGGTGCCCAAATCAGAGGAGACGCATGGGAGAGATTTCTGACACAGCATCACATTGCACAGGAATTTTCCCCCATCTACCACCAACGAGCCAATCCGGTAGAGCGACGAGTGCAGGAGCTAAAGAAGATACTGCGAGCCAAAGCCAAAACCCCAGACGAAAACAGGTGGGAGCAAACTTTCCCGGCCCAACTTCTCCTAGGATACGATCCCAGAAGACCGGAAGAAGAAGCAGACCAGCGACCTACTCAAGTCCGAGAAGAGAGGATAAAAGCCGCCAAACGACGAGCAACGGTCAACGCGAGTAGCCTACTACTTGAGATGAAAAGAAGGCCAACAAGATTCGAGGAAGAAGACGCAGTTCTAGCGAGGAACCACGTTAAAGACAATTTCGGACCCACGTGGATAGGACCATTCACCATAAGAAGAAGGACAGGAGACCGTACCTACGAAGTCACGAGGGACGACGGATCAACCCAGACAATCCACCTGGACGACCTGCGTTCAGCCCGACTAGAAAGACGAGACCTCCGAGAGCGAATCGCGAAAAGTGAAGTGTCCTTGTGTGCGCCCATACCCCTTACCCCTGTGCGTGCGATAAAAGACACACCATTGACAATCGTTTTTTTTTCTATTTTAGGTATAGTATTTTGTAAACCTTTTTTTCTTTTTTTGATGTTGATGCATGTTTTTTTTTTTTGACTGTAAAACCTTTATAAATAAAGATAACCGCCTGCGTCGCAGCGTATTTTCACTTTTCATTTTCACAAAATTGTTATAAACGGGAAAGTCAGAGTTCGGGAAATATAAATAATTTCAAAAATAACAAGGGAAATATGTAGAGTGACTTCAGTAAATCCGGGCCTCACCCGTGACGTCACGACGTAAGCAGAATTCCAGGACCGACCGGGAAAGTAGTACCGTTTAGGGTGCAGTCCGTGTGCCCTGATGTAGGCACCAGGGAGGAATCTGATTGGCGCAGTTGAAACTACGTCAATCAGTATAAATACGCGTGCAAAGGCATCTTAGTCATCGTCGAATCTTCTGAACCTAGATATTCCCATGTTAAAACTCTGACTTTCGAGATAGATCTTGGCTAGTCTACGGCTGTTTTATAGAAAACTTGCGTTTTATTTCTCCATCCATCACCAGGCATATACAGTGAATATTTTTAATAACTGTCTTTTTTTTTCTTTCAGGAATTGTGAATTGCTTATTATTTTTTTGTATAATAATTATTTGTTCTTTTCAGGACGGGTATACATATCTATGTATTGTTGTTCAAGGATATTTAGAATTTATTCTTTACATTTAAATTTCTAGGTGAATCGTTGATATTAAATTTTTCTTTTCTTTTACAGCGGTAAAGTGTTTAGATTCAATAACCATTTGTTCTTTTTTCTAGGAAGAGTATCTATTGTGGTATAAAGCTTATTTTAAATATAAATCGACTAATTTTTTTATTCTTTCTCGTATTTTTGTTTTTGTTTTTTGATTTGTTCTTCCAGACATGGAAGACCGATCATCAGCACCGAACATCGGTCCTTTGTGAAACGGGCCTAATCAACAACAAGGATGAGGGAGACGAACCACTCAAACACCTGGAGAAAGCCATCCAACAGGCAATAGGAAACAGCACAACAACCAGGAAAGTGGAAAACTACAAAGCGTTCTACAACATCTCCGAAGACCTAAAACAACTCATCAGAGAGAAAAGCAAAGCCAGAAGACGAGCCAACCGGACTAAAAGAACAGACGACAAAGGAGAATCCAACCGACTACACGAACAAGTCAAGGAACTGCTAGCCAAACACCGATCCAAAAACTGGGAAAACAGACTCGACGAAGCGCCAAAGCGCGGACTGATATTCCCAACGGCCATCATCAATGGAATACTGAGGACCAAGCGCTTCCCAAAGGCATGGAAAGAAGCCGAAGTAGTGATGCTGAGAAAAAATGGACAAAATCCAAACTTCCCCCAGAACTACCGACCCATCAGCCTACTCCCAACGATGAGTAAGATAGCCGAGAGGGTCATCCTGAACAAACTACAATAGGAGACAAGAATCATAGGAATACTACCAGAAGAATAGTTCGAATTAAAAAAACACAACACAGCAGAAGACCAAGTATTGAAGCTAGTAGAATATACAACACAAGGATTCAACTAAAACTAATCAACAAGAGCCATCTTCTTGGACATCAGCAAAGTCTTCGACAGAGTCTGGCACGAAGGTTTGATCTACAAGATGAAAGAAGCCGGATAAACGACGTCACTACTACTACTACTAGCTACTTGATGGACAGAACATTCAGAATCAGGATAAGAACAACCAAATCTAAATTGTGAGTCACAGAAGCAGGAGTTCCACAAGGAGCAGTACTGTCAGCACTGCTCTACAACATATACACGGCAGGCATTCCTAAGACGAACAACACCATGATGGCCCTCTACGCATATGACACAGCCATAGCGACAAGAAGTACTCAACCAGCTATGGTAACACAACGACTGCAAGAAGCCGTTGAAAGTATGGACGACTGGAGTACGACGTGGAAGATAAAGGTCAATGCTGAGGAAACCCAAGCAGTCCACTCCGAGAAGAGGAGGATAATGCCAGAAGAAAACATCGAAGTGGCAGGACAAGAAATACAATGAAACAACAAAGCGAAGTACTGTTGGAATTTGCGTGGTAATTTCAACCGTATCAAAAACAAATTATCAGATACCCTGTACATCCTTTCTGAACAGACCGGCGAAGTAGGCGACACATTCCTTCTCGCAGTGATTCTCGGCGCGCGCAATCCCTGTCCAATTGAGTAGCCCTCAGACCTACGTGAAAAGCAACCTCGCTGTGCAGTGATGTCTACTCACTTTAGTTTTCTCAAAAAACAACCCACATTGTAATCGTCGAGATTCAAAGTATTTATGGTGCGTGTGTGCGTGAAATATTGCCAAGTATGTAACTAGTACTTATTCCAACCTAATTAATACCAACACGCTGTTGGCCAGTATTTCCCTCTCTTGTTAACTAACGTGACCCAACTCGTAGTTGGTGCCGTGGTCTTTGTCCGAAAAAGCCGGTACGTGTATTTTTTGTTAACTAAAGTAAATAGCCTACCTTACGGTTATTAATTCTTCAATTCTCAAGTACCCAATTGAAGTGAATAAAATTTGTATATATTACTCTCTTGTAAAGTGCAGTGCCTTCTATATACAATTTGCTCGTTACATTTTTGGCGCGAAGCTATAATCTTACAGTGTTGCCAAGTTGTGGCTTTAAAATTCATAGTTCTACAATTTCATATGTTTTTTTTTAGTTATGTGAAGATCTATATTCTATTGGAAATAAACTGGCTATTATTGACATCTCAGTAGTTAGTTTACCCTTTCGTGGTCAATGTGGACAAGGTAGTTATAGTCAGATGTCAACAACCACCCTCCAACAATCATACAGTTCAGTAACGATACTATTTGTCTGCATCCCCGACATGGTCCTTCGAGCCGGATGTGATTATACGGATGTCAGCTTTCCCTTTTTCTAGTGCTTTCGCAAACTTTCCGGTTATCACGTGATCGGTTTTTCTCAAGTGCTCTCGTTTTCGCCTTTAACATGTGCCGTACCGTTTATTCTATAAGTGCAACGGAACTTTCGTAAAATCATCGTAATAGAAGATTATTTGGTGTTGAAAATCCAACACATTCCACATTTTCCCATCGCCAAGAAGTTGCAGCGACGTGACAACAGCGCAGTGAGACCAGCTCGTCGTTCGCAACAGCAGCAGCACACCTGAGGCTTAACAGACGTAAGCCGTTCTTCCTCTACAGTGCTGGTTCATCCATATAGCCAGCTCACTCGGATGCCGCCACAATTCTTTCTAGTTCCACGGAAAGTCAGTAAGGTTTTTTTTACTCGGTTTTTTATGATTCCAAGTTTCTAATCACAATAAAATTTGTACAGGTGTTGTTCACTATCTTACTTTTAAGAAGCATTCATCGGATGTTTTTGATATTTTGTTTTGACCCATATTGGTATATTTTGGTTTATTTAGGCAATGTTTATTGACTTTATTTTTATACAGTGTTGCCAGTGCTGCCCCGTACGGGGTAGATCTACCCCTTTCAAAAAATATCTCACTCCCACGCTTCTCTGAACAAAATCTAACGCGCTCACAACACAAAAGTGTGTTTATTGGTAATCGTATAACGTATAACCAAAGGCTTATGGCCGTTTGTGCCGTTTTCTTATTAAACACTGATTAGCTAATCACTGATTATCTTTTAATGGTTGTTTAAATTTTTTCCAATTGCACCGCTGAAAAAATAATCGTTGTTAGTTAATCAGAGAAACGATTTGGCAACATCTAATTTTTGCTCAGTTTGCTATCTTCACGGTAGTCGCAGAGAAGCGTATAACCTTACTTTTTTAGATTGTTTTCTTTAATATTGTGGTGAATTTATTATTTTTAATTAAATTGGTATACGAATATTGGATTTGCAAATATAATGAGTTCTGGGGGGAAAACGAGGCAGCGCTGCACAAGTTTCTCTGGAGAAGAAAAATTGTTAATTGCTAATATATGTGGGAAGTATAAGCACATTATTGAAAACAAAAAAACAGATCATGTATCCAATGAGGAAAAAAATAAAATTTGGGAGAAAATAGCCGCTGAAGTCAATGCTACAGCGGTAAATACAACATACAGAACTTCAGAAGTATTAAAGAGATTTTATGAAAATCGAAAAAGGGAGGTTCGGAAAATGGCAGCAGAAGAAAAGAAGGAGATTTTTGCAACTGGGGGTGGCCCTAATAAACATTTTAAAAAAGATGTCTGTCATGATATAATCCTATCAATAATGAATTCAAAAACAGTATATGGATTAGACAATAAGTTTGGTGGGGATGTTGAACCAACAGTTCCAACACAAAGTAAAGATAGAACAAGTAGATAGAAGTAAGTAGCATTCTGGGTGCCGATTCTCGGGCCAGGGAACAGCGCTCCCTGAGAGGAGAGATCTTTTGTCCTTGTCACTGAAATGACTGAGTAATCAAACGAAATAATGACAAAAAATGTGTTCTCTTGGGGAGCGCTGTTCCCTTGACCGAGAATCAACACCCTGATCTGAATAGTTATTTCGCTTTCAGATTTGACTCAACAAAACTAGCATAAATCTGTTTATTTGAAATTTCATCTTTTCAGGAGTCAAATAGTTTAGAAAATGTAAATCATACAAAAAACTACCAACTTTGTGATGATGATGAAGACTACATGGATTTTACAGGGGATATTGTTTATGAATTGAGTGGTGATGAACAGGTTGACTTCTAGATTTAATTAAATTTAAATAGGCTTTAACTTGGAAGGTACAAAGTTATATTATAGCATGTCATCTCATAATTATGATTAGGTCAGTGGGTTAGAAAGCGTGACATGCTAGTTGTCGCATTGTACCTTTGATTTAAAAACATTACACATAATAATTTTACGAACAAAAAAAATACAAAAACACGTTTCTTTCTGACTATACTTAAAGGTTGTAATACTTTTCTAGGCTGAAGCAAAATGGAAGAAATATGTTCCAGCAGATTTAAAACAACCCATTACACCTAACTTGAAAAATTTTGAAAATAATTTAAGGCATGAATCTTCTAAAAAAAGAAATAATGATGAAGGTTACATTTGATTTTCATTTCATTATAACTATATTAAAATATAACAAAAACTTTAAATTACAAAAAAATCATACCTATTGAATATTTTTTATTCCATTTTTGATATTCTAATTTGTTTTTTCATTTTAGAAACAAATGATTCTACTATTGTTACACCAAAGACAAAGACAAGTAAATCACTTCCTGCTTCAAGACGTAGACCAACAATGCAGGTCAAAGCTTTAACAAGATCTGAAATAGCAGAGAAATATGATCAACTTCTTGATAGAAGATTGGAAATAGCAGAATTCCAGAAAAAGAAATTAACTGAGGAGTTGTTAAGCATTGAAGGTGAAAGAAATCTTAAATTTCAGTTGTTAGAACTTCAGATTAAAATGGAGAAATAAAAACTTAATAAATTTCAAAACCAATGTTAGTAGTTTTTTTCAGCATGTGCGTATGCAGTTTTTTATTTTTCATTTACATGTGTACTTTGAGTTCTAATAAATGTGATTTTTATATTAAAACTTTACAAGTTATGTTGTTATTGAAACCCTTTCTAGTCCATACTCTGCACTGCCTGCCTCCAGAGCTTTTATTACGACTCTACTCCTTCCCATTCACTAATGATTCATACAGGTTAAATCATTTAATAATTTAGCTGTTTTTAATTTGATATTTTCATGTGAATCTGGCTTATTGTAGATTAAATAAATTAAATTGAACTCTAATAAAACTTGTCTATTTTGCGCAGGAATAATAAAATCCAATTTAAGAACAAAAACATTTATTTTACAAAATATTTGAAAGAAATAGTGTACCTAAATTAAAGTCTTGAAAAATACTCATTAATTAAATGATTTCTAAAATGATTGGCATTAACATTTGCTTGTTGTTCTGGTACATTTCCTGCTTCACCAATAGCAATTAAATAGTTCAATTCATCTTCATTAATATCCTCAGGTAAAGGCGGTTCTCCTTCATTCATATATTTTGCAATATTATGAAGAACTGCAGTAGCTATGATAATTTGGAGTACTGTGTCTAATTTTAACCGTAACCCATAAGCCAGAACAGGAAACCTTCGCTTCCAAACACCAAAACATCTTTCAATAAGTTAACTGTATAAACCCTCACTTCGTGGAATCTACTCATCATATGGTTTT
>CAJUYI010006707.1:0-13261 GCA_910591695.1 Galerucella pusilla
CAACAACAAAAGCCATCAACAGTGTGGTCGAATTATTCAATGATTAAAAGTATGTTACGATCCAATAATAATAATATTTCAAACTAATTACATTTCTGAAACAAAATGGGAAATGTTACACGCTCAAGAAAGCTGCGCTTTTCACGAGTACAGAAATTAGTGATTTTTTAAATAATGCACCCGATGAAGTTTATTTAATGGCCAAGGTTGTTGTTATATTTGGGATTGCAGGAGCTTGTCGATATTGTGAAATCAGCCAGGTAACATTGGATGGTATTGAAGATTCGGGAAAGTTATTAATTGTGAAACTGAAGCAATCAAAGAATGATGTAAACAGGAGATTTCTAGTTACTGAAGAATATATTAAATATTACCGAATGTACATCGCCCTTCGTTCAGCAGCAGCAAAGTATCAATCAGGTTGTGGGTTAAAATCAGTTTTATAAGGTACCTGGAACAGTAGCTAATTTTCTTCAACTTGAACATGCTAACTCATATACAGGTCATTCATTTCGAAGATCGTCTGCTACACTTTTAGTTGAATCTGGGGGAGACTTGATGACACTAAAGAAACATGGCGGTTGAAAGACATCAACAGTAGCTGAAGGGTATGTTGATGAATCGGTGGCACACATAACAGAAATTGCTAATAAAGTGTTCAGAACGTGTGGCAGTTCTGAAAAAACACCCGATTTGCGACCAGGTACATCAACAGCAGTTGTGTTCATGTCATTATTAAAAAATCTAAAACCTTTTGGGTATCTAAAGGATTTTAACTTTATATGCCTGATTTTTAGTACTTTCAAACTTGCATAATCGAAGAATTCTTTTTAAGAATGTTTCTAATGAAGTTTCTAATAAAAAAAATGTTGCAAAATAAAATTCGCGAACCTTACCTGACCCATTTATCATGTTTAGCTGCTGTAGCGTTTCTAATAGTTTATAAAAAATCATTTACTTGGTAAATTAGAAGCACTTAACTTCCAAGTATTTAACTACAGTGGAATTTAGATCAATTTACGGACATGGAATTTTCATTCCCGATAAAAACTGTACATTTTTTGTACATAAACATGCATAATAAATATTTCCACATTCTAATAAATATTCGAGTCACAGTTGGTATTTTTAACTAAAAAAATTTTTTTTGTTTCAGTGATAGAAGCAAGAAATGCTGGTAATCTAGAATCGGGCTTTACCGAGTCCGAACTCCCTAGCTACACCATAGCTTCCGGTCTACCGACTTACGAAGAAGCTCTACAACTTCACACGAAAGATCCGATGCCGGATAAAACGTCAGAAATGACAGAATGGACGCCGCATACTCCTCCTACTCCTGTCAGTCCTCCACCTGTTTCTCTGAACGTCGTAAAATTTTTTCAAGGATGTACTTACGAAAATGCCGACTCATCCAAAGCTACTTGAGTTTGATCGACTTGGAGAACTGTGATTGATATTTTAACTGTTGCGGTTTTGTCGTTAACCAAAGATATCGAATTGTGTAAGATGGAATTTTGTTTATGGTCGATTGGGTTTTGTGCATTCATTGAAACGAATAGAAAATGTGTTCAGATGCTATTTTCCAAATAACAGTCGTTTGTACCAGAAATTTTTGTCTACCTGGACGGTATATTAATGTAAAAGTTTTATAGTCTATTTGAGGATGGTTGAAACTAGACTAGAATAGACTAGACCTAACCAAAATAAAAATTAAATAGAGGAGTTCGGTCTAAGGTCAGTGTGGCCAACAAAAATGAGTTTTTTGCACGTTTTTTATCATTTCGAACATCTATATTGCTTTATTAAAATAATGAATACACCCCCGAAGCGTATATTTTGAAATTTAAAATGACTTTTCAGCTGAATAATCAACATATCGGTGGTCAATAATCCTAGGAACTTTTGGCAAGTCACCATTTCATTTCTGTTATTCTGTCACTAGTTTTTTTTTTTGAAGGAGCCGTCCCTTTGCCGGCACTACCTCAGCCTCCTGTACTTATAGTGGATACTCCTAGTGTTCTGACTACAACCTATTCAGCCAATCCGTTCCCTGTATTATCTCATACAGGTTCTTTGCTGGTTGGTTGTACAAGTCTTCTGGAGTCATTTGGGTTCTGCCATACAGTTTCTGCCTTCTGTGTATGGAGGGTAGAGGTAAGGAGAACCATCTCTGTGTATGAAAAAGTGTCCGTAACAGCGCGTCCAATAAGGGTGGGGCTGCGGCACCTTAGGATACTTTTTAAAGAAAGCTCCAAAAGTGATAAGAAGAAGATAGAGAAATAAACAACAATTCAAGTTCAATACTCTGTAAATATACACTTTCCGTGGATTGAATCATTTGAAATTGAATTTCTCAATCAGTTAATCGTGAATTAAAGAAAAAATTCCGAATAAATTATTTAACATACAGCAGGTCGAAAAAAGACAGAAGCTGAAGTGGACCATTCTTTGTAGTTATTGGTTTCACAGCACAAGTTTTTCCCATTATTGTTCAATTACTTTATAAAGTTTTATAACTATCAATTACCACAATAAAATCACTAATAATTATTTAAAAAAATTCATATTCATTATTCACGGTTTCTCGAAGCAGTTACTTGGTTATATTTACTAAATTATTTTGGACTACCTACGTAAATAGTTGAAGTTTTGTATACGGGTATTTTACTAACTACTCTAGTCATGAAAATTTTTAAATATTTAAACTCCACACTTCACTCCGTCTACAATAGCTATGTTCATATTAGATTTTTTTGTACGCCAGCGCTACTCTGGCAGATAATTGAAGCTTTATTGTCTGTTTACAGCTAGACACTTTTTCAACTCTCCCCCATTCAAGACGGTTCTCCTAACTTCTACCCTCCATACTTCTGTGGTCCAGCGACTCACAGTTTCATAGTATATGCCGAGCTGTTTCGGTATCCTTTTTGCATTTTCTGCATGTAAGGTTTCCGTTATTCAGCCCTATTTTGTTTAAGTGCTCCTTTGTGGGAAAGTGTCCTGTAAGTAGCCCCGTTATGGTGCGTAGTTTGTCCCTGCTCATTGAGAGCAGTTCTTTCGCTACTTTTTCTGATGGTTCTTTTATGAATTTATTCCCATGTATTTGCCTGGTCGTATTCTTCCAGTGTTTATTGTGTTGTTCTTCAACCCACCCTTTTAACCATGACCTCGTTAAGCATCTGGGGATGCCCACTGCAGGTTCGGGTCCGTTCATCAGAGTTGACGATCCTGCTCTTGCGAGTTCGTCAGCTTTTTCATTGCCTGCGATTCCTTTGTGACTTGGGATCCACTCCAGAGTTACACTGTTCCGAGTCGCCAGTCTTCTAAGTTCTTCGCCGCATTCCCATACTAGCCGAGATGTCACCCTATAGCTCTCAAGTGCTTTAAGGGTAGCTTGACTGTCATTGTAGATCCTGATCTGCCTGTTGTTGTAAGCTCATATTATTTGCCATTGCACATGCAAGTATTGCATAGACCTCTGCTTGAAATACCGAGACGTATTTTCCTAGCGAGACGATTCCTCCATATCTGCTCGACTTGCTGTATATGCCCGCTCCGGTGCCGAGCTCATTTTTTGATCCGTCTGTATACCAGATCAGTTCATTCGCTCTACTAAGTGGTGGTGCGTTCTCTTCCTCAAGCTCCTTTCGATCTTTGATGACAATATCGAAGTTCTTGCGAAAGATATTTCTTGTGGTCATTTGGTCTGTTGGCATTTCGAAAATGTCGTCATCCACATGCCTTATCTCCGTGTGTCCTCTCCCATGTGCCACGTCATGGTCTGATGCTTTTTCCAGTCGGGTTAGTGCTGCCCTTGCTTCGCACATGATGACACAATGTAGCGGAGGAAGGTCTAGCATTGCCTCCAGCGCCGCTGTAGGAGTAGTCCTCATTGCCCCTGTAATGCCAATGCATGCAAGTCTTTGGACCTTGCTTAGTTTTAGCATAGCATAGCATCTGATCTTTGGCCACCATACCAGAGATGCATATGTGATCCTAGGCACTAGTTAAGTCAAATGTCAGTTATAATTATTTTTGTTGATATTCGTTTAATTGTGTATGTCCATTTTCGATTAGATATTTGTATCATTTCTATAGTTATATATATAGTTATAGTTGTATCTCTATTCTTCTAATCACTTTTTCCACTGACATCTGACATAACTAGTAACAGATAACATTAAATTTCAAGATATACGCTTCGGGGGTGTATTCAATATTTTAATAAAGCAATATAGATGTTCGCAATGATAAAAAGCATGCAAAAATCTTATGTTTTCAATTGTAGACCTTAACTGTCATTCTTGTCAGAAAAAATCACTTTTTGTTGGCCATACTGACCTTAGACTAAACTCCTCTATTAAGCGGTGTTTGCTTCTTTCATCAGTTTATTTAATTAATAAAATTATATCTAGAACTTTTGGGGAAGGTCTTACTATCAATAATTTTCAAATAGACTATAGAACCACATTTTCAACGATCTATATTAATTTCATAAAAGCCAATTTCTAAAAAGAAGATAATAATTTCAACAAACTTTAGATAAACTTATATTTTTTGGAAATTGGAATAGAAGGCTGTGATAATATCAATTTAATACAAGTGATAATCTGTATGCATATGTTGCGTTTTTGTAAATATTTGTTATTTATGTTATAAATAAAAAAATATGAAATTTTAATATTGTTTTATTTCGCTCTGTCTTGATATTTGTCGGGTATTTAAAATATTCAGCTGTTCAAAATATATTTTTGAATGGCATTTTTGATAACCCCGGAAATATTTTCTTCTTATTGATAATTTTATGGCCGAGAAAAGGTTAAGTCGAGGTCGAGTTGTTATATATCAGAATTCCGCAAAGTTCAGCTATTTTTTTCAAGCACAAGCTAAATTCAAGTCTGAAATATATTTAATTTTTTATATCGACAAAAGCACCACAAAATAAATACTTGATTCATACATAAGAATCTACCTACCAATCAGGCAAATCCACTGTAAACCAACCAAGAAAATCAACTTTTTTGTAACCTTCAAGATAAATTTTAATAGGTAAAATTTTTAAAAAATTTCCGTTGCCACGGAAACTCTGGAATTCCAATTATGCAGTTTTATCATTTTTCTATTATCAGAATTGCATATTAATCGCAAAATATACAGAGCATTTCAATGAAAAATATTCCCCCCACGCAATTTTGAAGACTTTATAACTTCAACCCCCTTCCCCCATAGTCACCAGGGACGTATATAAGGGGGGTTTTGGGGGTTCTAACCCTCCCCATAGAAAATACAATGAAGGTACAATAATTTTTTATTAGCATACTGCCGCAATATGAGTATTCATCGGAATGTGGCAATAGAAATAGATTCCTCAACAATTGTGAATAATTTAGCTGAAGACGTTAAATTTACTTTTGTGAGATTGATTTTCTGTTTTAATAAAAGCTTCAATTTTCAACCATCTATCACTTTTTAAAATAGGTGCTCCCAAATTAATATACTTACAGGTAACATCTCGGCTGGCGACTCGGAACAGTGTAACACTGGAGTGGGTCCCAGGTCACAAAGGAATCGCTAGCAATGAAAAGTCTGACGAACTTGCAAGAGCAGGATCGTCAAAACTGATGAACGGACCCGAACCATCTGTGGGCATCCCCAGATGCTCCACTAGGTCATGGTTAAAAGGTTGGGTAAAAGAACAATCCATAAAACTCTGGAAGAATACGCCCAGGCAAACATATGGGAAGAAATTTATAAAAGAACCATCAGAAAAAGTAACCTAACCTAACCTAACTTGAAAAATTGCTTTAGGTCGTGGCACTCGATTTTTTTGCCTTAGGCGGCGCCTTCAATAAAGCTTTCCCCTTCTAAACCTATCAGATGAAAAAAACCAAAACCCTCCCCATGTAAAAGCTATAGCTACGTGACTGATAGTCATTTTTTAAATGAAATCCACTTCACTCCGCCATTGGATCTTGGTTAGCCCTGGGCCCTTTCAGGTCTTAGTCCGGGACTGATACAAGGCGTTGAACTTGTTACAATTTTGACATAAAATTAGTTATAAAACTTTTAAAACACCCCGTATAACAGTTTACAACCTCACATTGTTCTAATGGCGAACAAAAGCAGAATTTATTTGAAAAATTGTGAGGGGAGACCTTAGAGGGAAGGGGGTTGATGTTAAAACGTCTACTATGAGCAAAAATACGTGTTTTTTCATTTTTTCAGAAAACTGTCGCCTTCAGAATTGTATGGGTTTGATAGTTTTTTCTGTATAGTGATGTTAAATATTTTCTGAACATTTTTATTAAATAAATAATGTTGAAGTATCCCGCGCCATCTACTTTGAAGTAGATAAACTTATTCATGATGCTATTCATTCCAATTTGTAGAAATCATCTATATCTACTCAATAGATGTCGGATGTAGTATACTTATGTTTATTTTATAATAAGAATGTTTAAATAAAACTGCAATCAAAAGCTTTGAAAATATCTGTATTTTAATCGATACAGAAACAAAGAAAAAGCAGAACAAAAAGGAAACATTAATAGACCTAGATTCGTTCCCTTCCAAATTTTCACCTACAACTTATTTAGTCGTTACTTTAAGTGAAGAGAGAAAACAAAGAGCAATTGAAAGACAAGCTTTTTCCTCGTCCAAAATCAACCCTTTCCAGTCTCTTTCGCCTCCTCTCCAGATACGCCACTGAATTTATTACCTTAAGTAGAAACTGGTCATTCAATTTTACTTTCAGCTATCGGAGAAGTTGCTTTATCAGCTTCTTTAGCACTTCTACCACTCAACATCCCCCCTTCCACTGCTTCTTCATCATTACCTTCAATTAATACATCGCAATCGATTTTCTCTTCTTCACTGTTACCATCTTCATCTTCATGATCTAGCTCTTCCTGTTCCTTCACCAAATCGCTAGTGGCAATCGACGTGTTTTCTTCCTGATTAACGACGGCAGCTTTAGCTTTCTTCTTCTTGAATTTCTTCTTGACTTCATGTATTACTTCCTTGGGTACGTTATAACCGGCTGGGAAGAAATGTTTGCAATCTGCTTCTCCTTTTTCGGCGTCCGGACTCATGTAAGTTGGTCCGAGCTCGGTGAACGCCAACAGACATTCTGGGATGGTTTTGGCCAATTGGATCACTATTTTTTCTTCACTAAAACTGATCGAGTGAGTTTGATAATTGTACGGAAGAGACCAAGTGAATATAACATGAATTCTTCTTAGTCCAGTAAGTGAATACCTGAAAATATCGAAAGCCCCTGAAAAGTCGCTGAAGACTTCACTTTGGGCTCAATTTGTAGGTCACGGCAGGTGTTTTTAAACGAGAAAAAACTGAATGCGATCGAGTTTACGGAAGGGGGGGGGAATGGCCCCCTATAAAAAATGAAGATCGTCTTATCTACAAAAGTGGTTCCTTTCATTTTTTTCGAAAATTCTATAGTTATCGAGACAATGAGACCTGAAAGTCTCCTCATTTCAGCTGCTGATGCTCTTCCTGTAGGAATAGGGTACAAGCATAAATTTTGCTATTGGTGGGAATTGACGCTTTATCAGGTCTCCTAACACCTTGCATGCCTATTTTTTCCAAAAAATATAAACTTTACTTTTAAAACGACTTTAAAAATCATAAAATTTGAAAGTCCGCCAAAACGCGCTTTACGTCATAAAGATGGCTGCCCCACGGAGTGACGTCATTTGTTTACATTCTTATTCGTGTATCACGCTCTGAGTTCTTGTGACCTAATTTGTTTCTGAAAGCTTTAAAAATGGATAAAGCCAAAAAAAAATTTTGTATTTCAAGTATTGCATTGTATTGAGTGTATTGAGTCTATTAAAACTCCAGACAAAATATTTGTTACTTTACCTGGTGGCGCAAGCAAAAATACACTTAAGAGAAGGGCATTATGGTTGCAAGCTATGCGTCGAAACAAATACGATATTTCGACCAATACTACTACTTTTGTTTGTGAAGACCATTCTAATGTAAGTACCTACTTCTATGCTGGTAATTTTTATTCTTGAATAGTTCGAGGTTATGTACCTATATGTCTAGGAATCAACCATAAAAACATCATTTTCTTACGACCACACATCGAAATATGGTTGGTATATATTATTATATAAATAATACATAGTTTAAATCGTACTTACGATAATGCTTTAACTTCTCTTATTTCCTCTGCATTAAAAGTGCTTTTACAAAACCTTCACTAGCCATATCTTTACTCACAAAATATGAAAGAATCGTCACTGAACACTGAACTAGTGAATAAAATATATTCTTCCAAAAGTTTTAACATATCCTCGGAAATATCGAATATTTATGTCCACTTTCCACTTTACGTTGACTTTTAGAAATAAAAAAAAGCACACACAAACACGTAATGGTCTCAAATAAACACATAAATGATATTTTTACGTCGATGAAGCATTTAATAGTTGATTAAAATACAATATAAACACACAACTATACATAACCTGATGCAATACTGGCCATATTGACATAAGTAAACACAAGAGATTTGACATCACACGTATCATCGGTAGCGTTCGGAAATCCTCGGGTTATGGTCGGAAAGTGCATTGAAATTTGAATTTTATTTTAAAATTTGGGAGTAATTTCCAATGGAAACTGGTTTATTTCCTATTATTAGTAATTTTTGATAAAATCTTTACTATTATAAATTAATATCCAAGCAAAATATGAGATATGCGTGTACTCTATTGTGCTGTCTATGAATTAACTTGTAAGCAAGCGGACGAATTGTTCCATAGCTCGGCAAAAGATTGACATTTTCCGATGATTCAAAGTTCATCACAATGGGAAGACTCGTAACTATCATTCCATGCGACTTGCAGCTCGTTCGTGCTTGACAAAAATATTTAAAAAAGCGGTCAAAGTTTTTTCCACAAGATTAAACCTTAGGAGGTTTTGAATGATCTCAGAAATTTTTTTTAATATTATCTTTATTGCGTTTTTGTAAGAAATTGATTTGTTTATTCATTTATTTAAAGAAAAGTCCGGAATTCACTGGTGTGATCAATTTCCCTGATTTCTGGAAAATTATTAGATTTTATTAAAAACCAAGAAGTACATTTGAAAACTAGACACTCTAAGCTTTAAAATGATGTGCATTGGAAAGCAATATATGGGATGGTACATTTTTAAATCGCGCTTGTTCCACATATGTTCCACAAAGACTTGTCCTGGTCTGAGCATATTCTCTCAGTGTGCAAGAAGAGAAGCTCTCAAATATTTTCAATACATAGATCCTTTGGTAAAGTGTCACCGTCAACATTTATCAAGTTATACACGATTCACGTTCGTCCTCTTATGGAATACTGCGGACCTGTATGGTATCCTGTTTTAACATCTGATCATAAAAGACTTGAAAATGTGCAAAGGTCAGCCACAAGACTTCCTCACGGACGAATACGACCTAGCTATGAGCAGCGTCTTGATTCAGCCGAACTAACGTATTTTAGTGAACGCAGACAACGTGGCGATTTGATAGTTACATTTAGAGCTATATTTAACATGTTTGGTGTTAATATGTCACCCATTTTTACTTTAAATCCTGATATCGGATTAAGGGGGCATCCATATAAGTTGACGAAGGAAATGCTTAAAACTAAAAATAGACAGAATTTTCTCTCCAACAGAATATTTCCATGCTGGAATAATTTACCTAGCAGTGTGGTCTGTGCACCGTCTGTTAATGCTTTTAAAAACCAGTTAGACCAATTTGTTCAGCATTCTTAATTCTTAATTTTGTACATGTATTTTTATATTTTGGTTTTCATTTATTTTCGTTTTCTTCCCATTTTTCAATTTTCAATTTTTCAATATTTATAGCTTGTGCTACCGATAGCGATAATTTTTACTTTAATTTTTGTTTTGTTTTGTTTTTGTTTATTATCTCATTTTTGTTATATGAGCTTTATAGAACTTCGGTTCTCAGCTCATAATTTATTGTAATAATAATATAGTACATAAGTCCGAAAACGGCAGAAAAATGTGAATAAACAAATCAATTTTTCATCAAAACGCAAGAAAGATATTTAAAAAAAATCTCTGAGATCATTCAAGACCTCCTAAGGTTCTATTATTGAAAAAAACTAGGATAAAAGACTATTTTTTTATAAAATATGAACAAATTAATAAAATAGTCTCAAAATCTCGTGGAAAAAACGCTTTTTTAAATATTTTTGCTGCAAGTCACATTGAATGATATCTAAGGGTCTTCCCATTGCGATGAACTTTAAATCATCGGGAAATATCAATTTTTTGCAGAGTTATGGAACAATTCGTCCGTCCCCTGCATAGACAGCAGAATTCCTACAGGCAGAGCAGCAGCTGAAATGAGGAGATATTTATGTCTCGTTATCCCGATAACTATCAAATTTTCGAAAAAAATGTTAGGAACCATTTAGGTAGATAATAAGACGATCTTCATTTTTTATCTGAAGAAAAATTCTCTAATTTGCATATTTAGCCCACCTTCAAAGTTTTTTCTCGTTTGAAAATACCTGCCGTGACCTACAAATTGAGCCCAAAGTGAAGTCTTCAGGGACTTTTCAGGAGCTTTGTCCCTTCATTTACTGAACTATCTCTTCATTTTTGCTCACATATTTCGCTCTAGAAGGATAGTGTCTTAGTTACACCGGAAGTGTTATATGCACCACGCCTCTTCCAAAAATATTTTCCAACTCACTATGTTGTTGGGGTGTTCCTATCTTCAAACTCGGTTACAGTTTTTGAAATTAAAGTAGCTTCTTCAGGCTTATCACTGCTGAAGAAGCCACTCATCATCACTTGTCCCGGATAGAGATCTGACAGCTCCATGACTTCTCTGGTTTTGAAAGCGTCGTAAGCTACTGCTATGTAAAAAGGAGTAGGATCAACTTCCGGAAATTTATATGGTGCTGTTATATTAGGAAAAAGGTATTTAAGTACCAATGATCTTGATAGTTTATCCGGAGGAGCCCATATTCCTGAAAAAAATATGTTAAATTTGGGTTGGAAGAAGCTTCAAATCTTCTACCTGTTATAGTATCATCATCAGCGTGTTTTTTGAACGTTAGTAGTTGACAAGGTGAATTATCGTCACCAGGTATCTTCCTGTTATTTCCATAAACTACTTGAAGAACAATATCGTCAATTTCTCCAGGTAGGTCACCATTTCTTTTAACTATCAAAGCTAAGGATATTTTCCCACCCAACATATCTTCAATAGATTTTTCAGTTAGTTTATCTTCACAGAAAAAAAATATTTCCTCTATTATTTCCCTGGTTATCTTCACCTGTAATATTTACTACTTTCAATAAAGATTAAAAAGAAACTATTTATAACATTTATTTAAAATCAACTACATCATCATAAACATATCCATATCCATCTCTTCTTCGACTTGCTCTTCCCACATTTCATCTTCTGCTTCTTGTTCATGTTCTTCTTCGGCCTCGGCTTCTTGTTGAACTTCTTCCGCTTCTGTCGCTTCCGCATCGATGGCTTCCGTGAAAACAGCTTCTTCTTCCGTAAGAGATTCAGCGTAATCATCGGGGAAGAATAGTTGACACTCTCTCGCTCCTTCTTCGGAGTTTGGAGAAATGTATATCGGACCTATTTGAGCGAAGGCTAGAACGCATTCGCTCTTTTTCTTTGACAGTTGTATAATTAGTTTCTCTTCGCTGGAAATTGAAAAGTTGGTTACTGGTTGTGTTAGTATTGGGATTTTACTCTTACAAAGTTCTCTTATCTCTATTAGCTGGGTTTTCGAGACGTTGCACACTCTTTGCTATCAGCTCAGTGTCTTCTGGATCGTCCTGTGAGAAGAATCCATAGTGCATAATTTGCTCCGGCCACTGACTCATGATGTGTAAGGCTTCTCGCGTTTTTCTTGTATCGAATATTATGGCCAAGTGTTCAGGCTCTGGTTGGGGATCAGGGAAGATGAATGCAGCGGATAGTTTTGGGAAGAACATCCTTAAAGTTAAATATTGTTAAGGTATTTTGTTTTGGATGAAAGTTATTGTAACCTTAAGATAGTGGCTCTAACGCAAGGTATAGAAGGTGCCCAAACTCCTATTAATTGAACAACTTCACCAGATTCTTCGTCCTCTGCTTCTGTTAACATCTTTTTGTACGGAGAGTCTTCGGATCCATCGGGTTTCATTGTTGGTCCATAAACCTAGTCCGATCAAAGTTTTTTTTTTCTATTTCAACCGAAAAAATATATAAAAATACCATTTTTAATAACAGTTTGTCCATGTCTTCTATTTCTGCTCCATGAGAAGGTTTTATCGCTAATAAAAGTGCTTGGTTATTTAGGAGATTGTGTAAGGAATATTCGTCGAATATTTGTTCATCCTCTTCTTCTCTCTCTTCTTCGAAGAAGAACATCTCGTTTAAAATTTCTTCGGTAAAATTTACCTGGTAACAAGGGAAATTTAAAAATCGAGAAATATTGTGTTAATTTACCTTTAGGCTTGACGAAAGTGGTAACAACTACAAGTAATTAGCAATACGGATGATTTTTTTTCATAAATATTTGAATAATTAATTAATTTTAAAAAAAGTTTACCAGTCTATCGATTTACCCAAATTATAAAAAAAAATTGGAGTTTTTTTTTTCGAAATTTTTCAATATTTCGCGCTGGGAGGAAGGTAGAGGAAAATAAAAAATACTAACGTGTAGGAAAAATCGTAGGTCTTGGGAAAACAAGGAGAATGGAAAAATATTGATAAAACTAATAAAAAAATCAGAAAGAAAAACTCTTAGTGTATGGTGTGGGATTTTCAGAAACAAAATTGTTGGACCCATATTTTATGATTTCAATTTAACTGGAGTTACCTTTCTGGAAATGATTCTTCCTGAAGTTGAAAATATTCTTGTAGAGAATTTTTTGGACGTTCAACTTCAGGATATGATTTGGATGCAAGATGGGGCAGCTCCGCATAATGTCCTACCTGTTAAAGAGCATTTGAACAATGTATTTCAAGTGAGGATAGGGAATAATGGAACCATATTATGGCCTCCTAACAGTCCGGATCTATCCACTGCAGACTCATTTTTTTGGGGGTTTTTAAAAGACATAATAAATAATAATAATGACTGTATTCAAGTCATTAAAGACCGAATTCAATTAGAAATAAATAATCTAAATGTAAACAATCAAGCCATTTCTGATACAATTCAAAATACAGTGCTTTTCAGATAAAAGTATCCACCTTTAATAACTT
>CAJUYI010006708.1:0-13258 GCA_910591695.1 Galerucella pusilla
GTCAGTGCGATATATGTCACTTTCCTATGTGGTCGTAGGAAAAAATTTTATAGAGGTATCAGTTTATTAGAAAATTTTTTCAACTAGCAACCAGCATGGGCGTATGATTAAATTTTTATGAGGGATCACATACCTAATTAAAAAAAAAATTCATCTAGCGTACGATAAAACTTTTTTAATGGATCAATTCACCAGCAAAAATTTCCATCTAGTTATTCGTGTTTTCACTTCATTCGGCATCATCCAATACTGCAGGTTAGTTTTTTAATGGTTCAAATAAAGTCCTTTATTAATAAAAAATAGAGTGTAAACTGGAAGCGAAGATAATAAAAAAAGCTCGGTTTAATAAAAAAGAATAATGGGTGGCCCGTTTTTATTGCACCTAGGTGTATAATAAGTTCGCTTTGTCTAAAATGCTCTCATTCTTATTCCACATTTGATTCTTTTGCCGTGAATACGATATTATTGCAGTCATAAAGAACGTATAACAGGTGGATTGCAAATTATTGTTATATCGAGTTTCCATGAATTCTTTTTCTAAAAGGGTAGATATAATTTCGCTTTATTTTGCTTGGAAGGTATGTTTTAAAATAAGGAGGAAAAAACTAGTTCTGCACAGCTAATATATTAAAAACCGGGGATTGGAAAAGTCTGTAAAAGATGAAACTAGAGAATTTTAGGACAGGAAAAATATATATTCATTACAGGAACTTGATGCGAAAAGTGATATTTATGACGTGTTTGGGAAATAGAATTTTGCACTTTGTTTGCAGCAAGACACAAGACAATCAGCACCTTTGTCGAAGTGTATATACAATTTTTTTCACTACTAGCAAAACTTAAGACAAAAATTAAAAATTTTTGACATCATACACTATTTCAATGTCAAAATATTACTTATTCAAGGATCTTTATTGGGAAAATGGTGCATATGAACTTCTTTATTGTTACTATTACAATTTAAACACACAGCAATAAAATATCATCATTCCTATTATAGTTTATAATCACCAATTAATTTAATTAATTTAACGAAACCAATTATACGACCACATCCAAAAATTTTACAAAACGTGGGTTATGCTTTACTTTGAACTTCGAACACATGCGCAATTGAAGAGAAAACAAATTACAGCGGTGTTGCGTTCACAACACAGCTCCTTGAATATAAGAGTTATACTTATACACCACAGCGCTCACGAACGCACCACGAGAAGCGTTCACCCCGTCGTCTGACTGACAAGTACACTGTCAGTTTTCTCTCCATAGATTATGAACGTACTGCTTATGTCATCAGTCATTTTTGGTTGAGCGCTAATTTTAAACTAAAGGCATTTTATTCAAATACTTTTATCTTGATAGGTAATTTCAAACAGCAAATATGTTAAAGACAATCTCTTGGGTATACAAAATTATGTTGCACAAGTTTTCATTTTCCAATAGACCAAAACCATATTTGTCTTTGCCCTGAGACGCCATTTTGAATTTCATTTGTCATATCCTAATAGAAGTAACTGGCTTTTCGTAATTCATAACCATTGCGATGTGATAAATCCAAAATATCATAATATTTTGTGTTTGTTTCTAGTAGATTTTATTTCGTAGCATTGGTCGGTGATATTCTATTCGATGGTGAATTTTAACATCCTGTTTTATGCGGCACGTGCTCGTAAAGGCCTTAATAAACATATAAAACTGCTAGTTTACGTTATCCTCACGGAAATAATAAACAAATGGCGGACAGGGGTAGGATTTTAAAAATTACGCGGCGATGGCAGGACGGGATAGGGGAATTTCAGTTTTAGATCAAAAAGGATATTTTTCAGGGTTTTTTTGTATATCAGTACCTATACATTTTTGAAGTGAAAATCTTTGGGGACTGCCGATTGAAGTGGAAGCTAAATTGGTCATTAACATTTCTTTACATTTTACTATTATAGAGCTTGACATGAAACCACGTATTAAGTGAATTAGGCAGATGACGACGATCTTAAATGGGACTATAGCAGGGATTTCAAAGCTATTTTGGGACACCCCTTTTTCTTAATGAACTGATATCACAGACTTCCATAGCCAAATTACTTTGAAAAGAGTTCCCCTAAGAGGGGAAGAGTGCAGGCACTCAAGAAGCTCCGGCTCCTGGAAGATATTCCAGTTCTGGCTCGAGCGGCTGATGAATGCCTGCGTAAGTACTACTTCGCTACCCCATATAGGGCCATGATACGGGATAGAGAGTCCTGGGAAAAAGAGAGGAATACACAGCCTAATGGGACCGTCTGGTACACAGATGGCTCATGCTCCGGTGATAGAGCAGGGGCTGGAATTTACTCCAGGAACCCATGAACACAAGTTTGTGTACTATTGAATGATGGTGTATCTGCATATCAGGCCGAGATATATGCTATCTTGGAATGTGCGCAGATAAACCTAGACAGAGTTTATGTGGATCCACGCATAACCATATACTCTGACAGTCAGGCAGCAATTAAAGCCCTGAGTGGGTATACCAGCAACTCAGGACTTGCTAACGAATGTCGAGAACGACTTGCTAATCTTGCAAGGCGGAACGTGGTGCGGCTAGAATGGATTCCAGCCCACTCTGGTTTTGAAGGCAACGAGATGGCGGATGCACTGGCTCGACCCTAGGCCTAACAAAACAATAAATACGCAAGTAGACGAAGAAGTGGCTGAGGAATCAGCACCTCGCTCACTGGAATGCTCTGCAGGGTCCTAGACAATCAAAATCCTAGACAATCCAAACTGCTACTGAAGGGATGGACTGATGGACACGCCAAGGCAGCTACTGAACTACCAAGGACTAGGCTAAGGAAGATAGCAGAACTCCTAACAGGGCACTGCTGTATGAGGAAACACCTCCACAACTTAGGAGTAGAGGATAGTTCCCTATGTAGGGGTTGTGGCATGACTGACGAAACGTCAGTCCAAGTTCTCTTAGAGTGTCCACACTGGGCTGAACTCCGCAGGCGAATCTTCGGAGTCCCTGTTATGGCCCCTAGAGACACAAGCAGACATCCATTGAAAAAGGTTGTGGCCTTTATTGAAGGGCTCGGCTTCATGGATGTCTAGGTAGCAGGAATGGCACGATGGACCCGCCAGTGGCCTTAGTGCCGGAACCTTGGCTTTAGTTGTCCAGGACAAGGCTCGCCTGCATATTTAGTAGTAGTAGTAGTAATATCGCCTGGATATCGTCTCCCTTGCTTAGGTATCTGTCCTCAGTTTTTCTTTTATGAGTATATGAGAATCCGCATCCTTGCCAGGCCTTCGCATTCTGCAGTTTTGTCTTCTTCCTGGCAGAGCCTGTCATCTGCTAGGCCAAATTGTGTGCATATATGTTTCCTCAGCCTACAATGTCCGGTCAGCGTTCCCACCATCATCCTCGTCGTTTCTCGACTTTGACATGGTAGGTCGTGTGACAGTTTGGCCGAAGGGCTTTTAAGGAATAATTTAGCTTGCCTTTGTCCTGGGGTTTCATACCACCATCGCATCGCCTGGTTGTACGAAACGTAGTACGAATAGTAAAGATAGGGAAAAATTGATGATGTTTAGAGGAAATCGAATTCGATTATACAAATCTAGACATATCTGAAGATAAGATTGTTTCAATATTCGACAAAGCTTCAACACTTAGATTAGAAAACCTAAATGCGGTACTGAAAAGGTTTAAAGTTATGATCCATACGTTCATGCAAGAGAACTGAAAAATGAATTTAAAACTTTCTGAATGCTGCATATACTAACTTTTTTTTTAGTAAATACTTAGTAGTAATAACCTTATAAATATACAAAATTTTAATGCTGGAATAATAAATTGCTATTTTAGCTTTAATGTGTAGTGTAATGTGAGTAATAATAAAAAACATTGTGCATATTTACATACTGGATTTGCAAAAGTAGCCGAAAAAAAAATTCTAGAACGTGAATTTGTCCATTATCTATAGGTAGATGTTTATTTCTAACATACGGAATAGTTATAATTATTATTTCATTAGTTTTGGATATTACTTGAATATTTAATATTTTACAAAAGTTATTCAAAAATGTGTCAGCGTAGAAATTTTTCGTTTTTACCTGATATACAGAGTGTCTCAGTTGAAACTTGATTTTAAACCCAAACGAAATAAGATGATCTTCAAATTTAGAAAATAGTTTTCTCTGTTAAATTTAAAAATTATACAATTGCCTAATATAAATTATACCTGTTAGAGTAAGATCCCAGAGCGATAAGACATAACTTATTTTCAAATAGATGGAATGTTAGGTTCTCAGTAGCATTTCGTGTGCTTTGAACACCTGTGTGTTTGTGGAGCTATCCTAAGGGCACCTTGGCAGATATCAGGTGAGAAAGATGACTAAAATTAAAAGTTACTTAACTTAAATTTAAATGTCTGAATTTTATATATGTTTTGTAGAATAATGTTCTAGAGTTGTATCATAAGTGTCAGACACTTTCCATGGGCCAAAGCTTTTGTCAGACGCCTTAAAGTTGCAAAAGAATGGATTAGCTTCATTTATTTTCACATGTCTGACTTTCAAATATGTTATCATGGCAACTATTACTAAGTTATATGTGCATGTACAGATTCGAACTATACTGAATACTATACGTTTACGGAGCTTGTGGAGCTTTGACCTTCAGTGGGCACCTTAATTTTTAATGCATTACAAGGCATCATGGGGTCTCTCCGACCCCAATTTTTATATCATATTTTTTATTGACCTACATAACTTTTGTAAGAAAAAACATGTTAAACGAGGATGAATATGAAAACAGAAAGGTGTTATATAAAAATAATATTTTATTTACGTAAACTTTAGAATTAAGAAACATTTTTGAACTTAAGGTATAATTTTACCAATAAAATGAATGAAAGTCTTTTTATTATGCCCCAGTAATAAAAAAAAAGAAGAAATTTTTTTTTTCTATTTATTTATAAAACTAAATACCCATATTATAAGAAAAACCAATAATAATTTTAGAAATTTAATTTTACTGATTTTACTAATTACATTTTACTAATTAAATTATGTTACATAAAAGGCACCTTGGGGTCTTGATGACCCCACACGCACTTCAAATCGCTGCTCACTGATAACTACTAATTGAAATTGTATTGTGTACTGTAGGCTAGAGGTGGGACATACCCTAACTTGAATTTACATAGAGCCACGCGGAAATAGCTGTTCTAATTTAACAGTTAGCCACAATTATAGGACTGCTGGGGTCTATAGGACCCCACGGTGCCCACTGAAGGTTAAAGCGTCTGACAAAAGTTTTGGTCCATGGAAAGTGTCTGACACTTATGATACTACTTTAGAATATTATTCTACAAAACATATATAAAAATGAGACATTTGAATTTAAGTAAAGTAACTCTTATTTTTAGTCATCTTTCTCACCTGATATCTGCCCAGGTGCCCTTGGGATAGCTCCACAAACACACAGGTGTTCAAAGCACACGGGATGCTACTGAGAACCTAACATTTCATCTATTTGAAAATAAGTTATGTCTTATCGCTCTGGGATCTTGGACTATGTATAATGACATATTTTGACTATTTCACGCACTTGAACCAATCACGATAACACCAAACTTGACTCTTGACCCTTATTGGTCTGTCAAGTTCGGTGTTTTCAGATTTGTGTATGTGACAGTTAAACGTGTAGGCATTTAAAAATTAGCATCAATTACATGTAATTAATCAAATTTAATTAATTTTCACATGTAAGTACCTACTTATTTTTATCTAAATGTTATATTTCAATATTGTCTATTTTTTATATTTTTTTATTCATGCAATGATGAAGGTTGTAACTATTATGGGAATGGCTGGAGCGTGCCGTTCTAGTGAAGTCTGCAATGAAAATGGACAAATTGAATTGAGGTCATAATTGATACTGTTCCTAATTCCAAAAATGGAATGAAACGTAAATGTACAGTGACTGAAGGTGACGATGAAAAGGTTTGTTATTTAAAAAAAAAAAGGAATTGCATTGTTATAAGATTCCACATGACGAATTTTAATCCTCGCTTATTCAAGCGATATCAAAATGGAAAGTGCTTAAACCAACCTGACGTGAAAAAGTCGATTAATTAAATTCCAAGTAAAATTGCTAAATTTTTAAACTTCGACAACTTTGAAGAGTATACTGTCCACTTATTTGGTGAATATTGAAGTTGATGTCTTAGCTCTCAAGCGACATGGCGTTCACAATAAAAAGAAAGTTGCAAGCAGCACTTCAAGAGTAGCAGAAAAGTTGGTTAGAGATGAAGAAATTATGGAGTCAGAATTGAGAAAACATTTATCCAAATTTGTAAATAATGTTAATAATTGTACTATTAATATTCATATTAAATAAATAAGATATTGTAGTTCACGATATAAACGCACCTCCACGCCATAATTATATGCTTGTTTAATAATACAGTATTATTCCCTGGAGGCATATTATTAAATGGTTTCTAAACGTATCTCAGTTGGTGAAGTAAATTTTACACTAAAAGCACAAGTAATTAGCTGATGTTTTTATAAGTACTTTAGAGTATACTGATTGATATAAAAAAGTTCACTGGTGAGTCAATTTTCTAGTCAAAAAAATTTCCAAAAATATTTTGGAACTTTAGTTCTTTACGTCAGGTTATGTTTGAGCGACCGGGGGTCGCGACGCAAAAGATCTGATCCTTAGCATTCCAATGAGCGAGGTGCTGATTCCTCAGCCACTTCTTCGTCTCCTTGCGTATTCTTTGTTTTGTTAGGCCCAGGGTCGGGCCCAGGCCGCAGAAAGGAACTGCCGCCCCTTTCGCAGCCAGTGCATCCGCCATCTCGTTGCCTTCAAAACCAGAGTGGGATGGAATCCATTCTAGCCGCACCACGTTCCGCCTTGCAAGATTAGCAAGTAGTTCTCGACATTCGTTAGCAAGTCCTGAGTTGCCGGTATACCCACTCAGGGCTTTAATTGCTGCCTGACTGTCGGAGTATATGGTTATGCGTCGATCCACATAACCTCTGTCTAGGTTTATCTGCGCACATTCCAAGATAGCATATATCTCGGCCTGATATGCATATACACCCTCACCCAATGGTACACAAACCTGTGTTCTTGATTCACTAACCGTTCAGACGTCGAAAAAGTAATAAAGAACAATTTCACCAAAATGCAAAATATATTTTAAACTGATCGAGAAGTATAAATGTCACTTTTGACATTTCGTTCATTTCGAAGAAATTTAAATTATTTCATTCGGAATTTATTTCAATACGATCGCGCAAAAAATGGTGTAAGCATCTCGACCGTTAAGGGTAATTACAACGTTTGCATGTAGATTCCTCTCGTAAAATTGGACAAAATGATATGAGTATTAAGGGGTCTAGCACATTTACTTTTCGAAATACAGGGTGTTGAAATTATGAAAACTTGAATGTTTTAATTCGATAACTTTAAAATTTCTATAAACTATAATATAACTTCAAATTGAAAATTTAACAATTCAATTTTATGTTTCCACTAATTTCCGTACAGTTCTTGAATGTCCAATTTGTATAACGCTACGGTTTCCCTTTTTAAATATACGATGCTGTTATAAGTAGCTGTTGCCAGTCGGACTCCCTCATGAAGGGTATCGTACCATTATCTATAATAATGAAGATTCTGCTAACTAAATATTTCAAACGTCTACCTGCTGTCGTTATTAATATCAAACAGAATAATTATTTAAAAATAAAATTAACAATAAAAAAAAACTTCTTCACGGGGAATCGAACCCGGGTAATTTTTGCTTAAAAGGAACTAAAGTTCCTACTGTGTGTCCCGCGACACGTTCTACCTTTTTATTTTCAAAATTCTTCCCCTACAAGGTGGTATTTTTTATAATATTTATCCAAGCCCAAAATATTGTATGAATTTAAAAAAACCTTATTTTTCGAAAATTATTTTAACTTTAGGAAATCGATTGACCATTGAACTTTTTCTTATATCAACTAATATATACTAATATATAGTCGTATGCGCGATGAAGCTGCACATAACAATATGACTGCAACTTCTAGACTTCTAGTGGGTTCTTCTTATGTGAAACGGAGTCTACTTTAACCCAATTTTAAAAATAGTCAGCGAGATTGCTAGTTACCGGAATAAGACTGTACTAATAGTTTTGACAGGTGCCAATTCCTATAAATAAAAGAAGAAACCTCCATCCACATACTTGGGGAATGTATGAAATTGCACATTGCACTGAGACATACGAGCAACTTAAAATTCCTTGAAGGAATAAAACTATATATTTAAGAAGAGTGGAAGAAGGGATTCAATAAACATTTTAAATAATATCAGTGAGTATTTATCCCAAACATCATGATATATCTCATGCTCAACGTTTGCCTTTGAAGCCAATCGGGACAGATAAATAAAGGTTTCAAACGAAGAAAACTATATCTAAAATCAGTATTGACACTTACCAAATGCTTGACATTGCACAATTTTTGTAGTTCCTAATCTAATAATGCTGCTACTCGAAGAAGATGTTATGAAGCGTGGTGCTTGTAGTTGATTTTCTGAAACAAATTAATAATTATTAACACCCGAAATTTTGGACCCTTCGTTCCATTATTAAAATTATTTGTCGAGTTTCTAAGATCTCACTATAATTTATGAAAGAAGTGTTTTTGGCATGTTTGTGTACTTTTCGCATAAAAATTACAAATATTTTAGCGTAATTATTATTATAAGTTTAATACAGATAGGCTTCGCCGAACCAACTTCACCAAAAATAGTATATTATAACACCAAGGTGGTTTGAGTAGAATACTATATTAAAGATATTTTTGATACATATGTTCGTTCACAAGTTATAGTTTTTAAAATTGACATACTGTAGAATCGTTATATCATTAACAGGTATCCATGTATTGTTCATTCTGGACGTTTTGTCCGGAACTACATGACTGCCAAGAACATTCATTCATTGTCGATTAAACAGTCTATATAACCGATCAACAATAGAAAGTGCTTATCATTATCGCATAACAGTCCTCATTAATGATCGATAAATGATCCCTGATCAGCGATGGAGAATGCACGATACACGCAACAATAATAAATTAACAACCTGTTCGATGATAATATTTTAGTGATAAATGAGAACAAAACGAATAACATTTTGGTGTTCAATAATTTTCTATTTTCTATTTTCTTTCATAATCTTTATTTTTCTACAGATTAAACCACAAATCTAATTCTGCAGAGATATCACCCAACTCAAAAGACTCCAAGGAAGATTTTATATATTTTATCAAATCTTTTGAAGTCATTTTTAGCATGTATGAAGGATGAAGATGGGATGAAGCAAAAGCAGGTGTATTTTCGTGTGAGAATCTAACATTCAATGATAAAATTGAAGAGTAAAGATAAAAGAAAATCAACGATTATCTCCAGAATTCAATCGCAGTCTCAGATTACTTCTCTGTATTTGCTTTTGTTCGTTAACTCTGCGATGGCATCTGTCCATCCATAAAAATTTCATTAATGTGTTTCCTCATCATATTTATATTTTTATTATTATTGAAATAGTTATTTCTAGAATTGTAATTAATTCCAGCAAAAAAACTTAATAACGTTTAATCTTTTTGCTTCCAAAAGGGGGCACTTGACCCCCTTGTATCCATATTTTCTATCAACGAACATAATCAAATTATTTTATTCAAGAATTTATTCAAACCAAAATACATTATCTAATATTATCTGGTCGACTATTCTGTGATCGTTTCTGTTTGCGATTGTAACAGACCTATAATTTCGGCACCTCCATCACCTTTTCTATTTGTCTTAAATTTTAATATGAAATAATTTAGTCAAAGCAAATACAAAAAATAATCATTATAAATGGATAATTCACACATGGATCAGACTGGAGAAGACTTTAAGATAAAAATACGTCTAAAAGGTTGAAGAAGGTTTCAAATTTCAATCTGTGAAGTTTTTCCGTCTGCTATAAAATGCAGATTGAAATTCTGAAAACAATAAAATGAATTCATTTGAAAATCAAACCAAGATAAACTTAAATGTTAAGCTGTGCTAAAGAATTTCGCACAGGATTAATATTTAAATTAGAAAACAGAACTAATTTCCCAATGTTCGTGAATAAAACATTTTTTTCGTTGCTTATAACTTTTCGGTTTTTTAGGTATATTCCGTCGTTTCCAAAAGCTGTTGTACGATCCGACAAGTAAAAAATTTTCCACAATATTCTAACTTGAAAATAAACATCGCAAAAACTGAGATAATGGTGATGGGAAAAGATTACATAAAAGTTAGTGTAGAATTGAAAAGCAGAGAAATGAAACAAATAGATAATTTTAAATATCTGGGAAAAGACGATTCGTAAAAGAAACCAAATAAGAAGATTTTGAGCAGAAAAGAAATCAATAAGAAATAAAATTAACAGTTTACGAAACAATCTTTAGACCAGTCCTAATGTATGGAAACGAAGATATACGGAAGAAGCATGAAGTAGAACCTATATTGAATAATTTAGAAAGACAACAACTTAGATGGTTCGGACATCTAATAAGGATGAAGGACAACAGAAAAACGAAGCAAATATGGTAGACGAAATCAGCACAAAAGAGAGCGAGAAAAAAACCAATAAAAAGTTGGAGTGATGAGGTAATGGAGTGGCTAAATAACAGGAGCAAAAACTGAAAAGAGGCTAAACGAAACAAAAAAGAATTTGTTTATAATTGATAGAATTTGTACCTTACACCTTGAAGTAAGGGACGCGTATTTGTGAATGCGCTTAATAAACAGTTCAAAAACATGTATGAACAATGAAATTTCTTCGAATCTCAAATAAGGATATTATCAACAATTGTATGAAGAGTTCGGAAAAACATATTTTTCATTTTATTTATGGGTCAAAAGTAACCAAATTTGAGATTCGATCCTTTAACAATTATAAAAAATATCAACTCTTCCATGAAAAGTTAATGGATCTTTTTATTTGTATTTCGAAAAGAGTGGCTGATTAAAAAATAACAATTCCTTGCAATATATGGCACGGGGATGCCACATGACAACATGCATGTATATCATCAGTAGGGCAATTTGAAGAGGTTCGCAGAAAAAATTGAGGTGGAATGGTTTTCGGTACTCATATGCCGATTCCACCTGGACTAGTATTAAGATAACGATAACGTCCTTGGTCTTCCCCTCACGTTTCTAGCTGATCGAAATCATTGACGACCGCAACTTCTCTCTCAAGACGACTCGTCTCAATTATGCCCATAGCCTTACTAGCTTCATCCGCTTCATCACGTCTAAGTATTATTCAAAACAAAATTTTAAACTTTCAATCACACTTGAATGAAAAAATGGAAATAAAACCTGATATAATATTCTTGAAAATACAAAAGAAAGAAAGACTATTATTATTGACCGGCACCAAAATTATTTCGCGAGGGGCTGCGCCCCGAGCGGAATGAATGTCTGACTGACAAATACTCTGACAGACTTCGATATATTATGAACGTACTCGTTATGTCATCAGTCATTTTTGGTTGAGCGCGAATTTTAAATAATGGCACTTTTATTCAAATAATTTAGGTAATTTCAAGCAGAAAATATGACAATCTCCTGGGTATACAACTTTTTGTTGAACTACTATCTCTGGATTGTCGAATAGTCCATTATTTAGGCCAAGAACCGGTTATTTTTTGTAAAAAATGTACGGGAACAACTATTTTTTTTCTGAATATGTTCAGGGGTGTCCCCTGAATGTAAATCCAAGTTGGCGTCATGGGGGGCTTCACTTCACCCCTGAACATATTCAGAAAAAAAATTACCTGTTCCAATACATTTTTTTCGGAACCTACTCTTTTGGCTGAGGCTCTTGGACTAATTCCCCTAGGATTAATAATATAAAAAATTATTATTTAACTTCTCAGTTGGCTAGAAAAAGCAATTATTGTAAACTTCACAACTAGTAGTGAAAAAAATCATTTTCAGCCTCATCTTCATTAAAATCTGTATTTACATCGCTTCCATCCACATTATGTTCCTTGTAAACAATTTAACTTGCAAATAATTAGTCATCTACGTGTGAATAAATTTAGCTAATCCGTCCTCGCGTGTCTCGAGTCTGGGCATATTTATATCGCGATGTTTTCAAAGAACGACTAAGAAATGAAACAATTTTCATTTTCAACCGACATGCTTAATTGGGTCAGGGCATTACATCAACCAATTGAAAGGTCACATGAAAAATAAATTGAAAAACAAATGACTAACGAATTAGGGGCATTTGACTTTATATCTGCTAGGTCACGACAACTTATTTGTGTGTTATTTTGAACCGATTAACTGTTGTAAAATGATTATTCTTCGATAGAAATAATTTACATTGAATTATATTGAACTTTTGATCGTTGCTGAACAATTAGGACACAAAAAGATGAATACCATTGAAGTTAACAGCTAAAAAGAAGGAAAAGTTTACTCTTTTTAGATTTCCAAGCTAATTTATAAAACAACAGTTTCAACACTAATCGGGAATGTATCCTTGATACTAACATTAGGGAAAGTGTTGAACGATTAAAATTGAAAAAGAAAAAAAATCACACTGGCATTACAAGCACTAGCTAACAGTTACATATTAAAATAATAAATTTCGCAGAATGATGATTATTCTAACGCTTATATGTATTGAAATAGTTATTTACGTAATTAGTGGGATATGGACATTATTAACGCACGCATGTGAAGTTTGCACGACGAGGCCGTAGGCCGAGTTGTGTAATCATATAAGTGCGTTAATAATTCCTATCACACGTGTTACGTACAAAATGTTAACTACAACTGTTTATCGGTATTATTAACAGTACCTAACTATATTATAAAATTGAAAAAAAAATTTCAATCCAACGTATTTTTAATAATATTGACTGCATACATAAGGAATGTACTGTGTATCATATTTTGTGACCATAGCAACAAAGACAAACAAGGCTGTGGAAATAAAATAAATTGGTTATGTCATCAAATTTTCAAAGTTGAATGAACAAAAATCTATATAAAATCGGTTCAAGCGAAGACAATCTTCTTTCGGAAATTGAAAATGCAGCTTCCAGTGTTCTTTTGAATATTTAATGCTGGTATCAATTGGTACTAATCATGCTCTAGCCTATTTTACAAATATTTCATATAATAAATTAGACAATAGTATTCCAACTGCAGCAGTTTTCTTGG
>CAJUYI010006709.1:0-13257 GCA_910591695.1 Galerucella pusilla
GGTTTTTTTACTTTTTATAAAAAGAATAGGTTAACCCCGAAACTATGGATAAAGTTCTGTCCTGTTATTTAAGCATTCACTATATAATCCACTATTTGATAATTTGAATTGTGTGTCTATAAATTCAGTAGGAAGGAAGTTGAAATAAAATTCCACAAGTTAAGCAATAACAATAAATATGGATTTAATTAGTTTCTAATTGTAAAAATATAAAATTTTTGTTAAATCTATTCTAAAAAAAATATTAACAATGTCAGTGGGTGAAGCCCTTTAGATTTACAAATGATGAAAAATAAGAATTTTAGCTTGAAAGGTTGACCTTGGTGAAAACTTCTTTGTATATAAAGGTACTTATCTTAGAGGAAGTACTAGCTTGGGAGCCTCCCTGCCTTCTTGGGTATTAGGCCAAAATAATATTCCCTCAGCAGTGGAGGTATGCCTCGAAGTCCATCCGTTCTTATGAAACCATAAAATCGGTGTAAAGGTAGATACCAATTTCAAGATACTTGTTTTAGATTTCTTTTTTTTTGTAAAAAAAAAAATCTATGTAGCCAACCGCTAAAATAATACATAATAAATTAAAATCAATATTACAATGATTACATCATCAACTCTCTATAAAGTTAATTTATCTTTAAGAAAAAGTACATTTTTTTTGTTTTCTTAGAGCTCATGAAATTATCTAAAGTATTACTAATAAAATAACTTCGCCAGAGAATTGTTCAAGAAAGGAAAAAAAATTATGAAGAACTGTTCAAGAAAGGAAGGAAATAATTCAGGAAATGTGAAGGTAACACGAGGTCACATGTCCTAAAATGAATAAATTTTATACAAAATCCGTTATTAAACACTAAAACTATTAGAATGGAAATATATAATCTTACCTGTAGGAATATCATAATCTGGATCTTAAAATTTTAATATGATATTAGCAGATATATCCCACAGCGGTTGAAATGCTCACGTCTGTTTTAATAGACAACTTAGATCGGAAAGAAAGATGGCTGTTTTCGATTCACAGTTAACCACCTCCACTTAGAACGAGTTTTGCGAATTCGACACCAAGTCCCTGGTTATACGATACGGCAAAGAAACCGGAAGAATAACAAAGGCGACTGTGAAACTTCACGTTTCACTACATAAATTATATTAGCACAAACAAAAAACATTTAACACTGTATATCACATAATTAATTTCTATCGTAAAAACTTACTGGCATAAAAAAACACAACATCATCTCAAGGAACAGTTGCATGCACTTAAGCGCTTCGAAAACTATGATGTTCTCTAATAATAAACACAATAACAACGTAGCCGTGTATGTGGCGCGATCTATCGAGTATTGTCCAAAATACTTAGATTAGGCATATTCCCCCTTTTGGCATCTTCCCCCCAATTACCTTATGTTGCTTTAGTAAGTCTTGTCGGGTATACTGTGTAGAATACTCTTCTTTATTTTGTTTTAATTCCAAGGCATAGACATTAACTGAAATATTATTGGATTTTTCTAATTTTGAAATTTAATGCAAAGGCATTGGAGAGTCCAAGTCTTGCGTTTTCAATACAGTACTATACCATGGGTATGAGGGGGTGAGTGCTTGATTAGATTTAGCTGGAAAAAGGGCTGATACAATGGACCAATAAAAACATGCTTGATCGGAATTTTTTTTATTAATACAAGCCTGCTTTTTTTGAATAGGTTCAGGAAGTTTGATATATGATGAACCATTCCCAATTTCATATTTATTAATATTAAGTTCCAAAGAAATAACTTTATTAGGTGCAAAACCAGAGTCTTTCTCCTGAAATTCTGATAATTTATTATTAATTTTATCTTCAACATTTTCAAAAACCTACGCTCTATATCAATCGATATGTCGATAACAGCATTTTTTGTGTTAAAGTAATTTAAAGTAAGAATTTCATTTTCACCAGATTTTTTAATGAACTCTCCACAAAAGCAAACATTAACTTTAACATCTGGATGAATTTTTTTCAAAATCTCCCCAATTTTATTTAAAATAATAATTAGACAATCATTTAAAAATTGTGTTAAGTCCTTATGATATAAATTCACTATACCAGTCCTTATTCTTCCAGTACACCCGGAAACTAAATTTTCCCATTTAACCCTATTCTTTAGTCTACTCCCCACCCCCAAACCTATATGTCTATTTAAAATGAGTTGTTTAAAATGTCCTAGATGGACCTATATGAATACCACCTTTTTTATTCCATTATTACAAGCTTTAGTTTGTTTTTGCAATCGGTTTAACCAGATTTTTGCGTCTTTAGCTGTGAATTTGTCAAACACTATTTTTCTGACTCTATTGATAAATAGCAGTAATTTTTCAGATTTTTCAACAATATCCATGGTACTTACCTCTCTCTCTCTGTATTTTTTACAATTTTCCTATTTGAAATGTTATTAGTGGATTATGTTTTCCCATTTCTTTTAGGCCCTTAAACGTCACGGAGTATATTCCTTCTGAAAATTCCTCAAGGTGTGGTCGATAAACTACTGTTACTCGCTTTGACAAAAACACCACTTCTTCCTTCAAATCTAACAACACCGAATCCTCAAACTGTGTTGAGACTATTCTCGCTCCCACAATTTTTTGTGGTACATTTATTGGTAAATCTTGTAGTTTTTTTATTGGTTTTCTGTAAAAGAGAGAATCGTTGTCACACAATTTTTTGGGGGGCAGAGTAAAAAAATACTTACATTTGCTTTCACACACTTAGAGTTGCTTTTTAATTTGTGATAATTTTTGGTTGGTGCTCCTCCGCAATCTCCCTCTGTCTCCGGCTTGCTGTAAAAGAAAGAGAATCGTTTTCACAGATTTTATTTTGACAGTCACAGATTTTATTTTGACAGAGTAAGGAAAATACTTACATATGCTTTTACACACACTTAAATAACTGCTGCTTTTCAACTTTTGGTTGGTGCTCCTTAACGGAAAACTGATCTCTTCGACTTGAGTTTACCTATTTATGTGTATGTGGGTGTGTGAAGAAAGAAATATGCTTCATGACAGAGCAGTGGTTCGCAACCTTTTTCATTCACAATCATCAGTAAATGTATGTTTCATTGTTTAATAAGTATTGAAAATACAAAATCCGGTTGAGAAGTGTTAAGGTTATGAGACAGATAAGCAATTTAATTATTTGTGGAGTTTATTTTTAAAATATTATTGATAATAAGAAATAATTTTTGTTGATAAAATCTTCAGATGATTTAAAAGGTCTCCATTGGGGCATGGAATATCAAAGATGTTCCAATTAGAGGGTCCAGCTGCAACAAGTTTTTTAGTAAACTCATTATATTTGTAGTAGGTAGTATTTTTGAAAAAGTATATGTGACCGTCAATGTACTGGAATGCTCCCTGGGAAAATATCTTTTATTTGTCCTCTATTGATGATAGAGTTTTTGTTATATTCAATATAATTGTCATTATTATAAAATACATATATTTTCCCATGATTGCTTTGAGTGTTTATTCGAGAATTTTTGGGTACGAATAAATCAACTTTCTTAAGTATTTGCAAACTAGGAAAATCTGTTACATAATATTTACGGACATTGACTTCAATCAAATTACCAAAAGAACTTTGAAAAATCTGAATTATGGGGTCAACTTCTTTGGGTAAATAATCATCAAGTATATCTGGTTGTGTGGGAATAAGTTTTGAGTTCGAATCAATTTTCCATAGGGAATTTTCATTAATAATATATAAATGATAATTTTTAAATTGACCTCCCATCGCAATAAACATATACTCTGGTATTATGTTACATAAATTCTTAACGGGTTGAGGTCTTTGACGAAATGTCTTTGTAGTTGGTGGTGGTGGTGGTAGCTTAGGTTTGACAGGATGATTTACATAGTTAGTTATTGACCCATAAAGAACATCAAGAGCCCTTTTATCATCTTCAGCCGATTTTGGTGCCGCGTTGAATTGATACCATGGATTTATTATTGCTGTATCAACATCACTGTGGAAATACCTAGTATATGTCCAATTTCATGAATTAATACCATAAGTAGACTAGTTCGATCGCCTGAACCTGATCCATCCAAACTTAAATCCCACTTTTCATCACCATCAATATAAAGTTCCATGCATTTGTTGTCATTTGGGGAATAAGCATGTGCCAACACCTTTCCAAGACCATCAAATGCAAATGGACACTCATTTTTGCCTTGAGAATCTGATCGAAAAGTGTGTTTTTTGGCTTGCACGGTGATACTTATATCAGGAGCATAAATGTCTGTTTTACTTAATAATTCAAATGTGAACATTGAATTGTTACTCCTCACTTCAAAAGCCTTTTTGGTTACGTCACGATATTCTTTGGTTGCCTGAGGAAAAAACCATTTCAAATCAAATTTGGTCCATTTTGATTCAACTCTGAAAGAATGATCATCGCTGGTAGCTGCTTCACTTACAGAACATCTTGACCTATTTAGAAGTTGTATTGTTTTTCATCTAATTTTCCAGTTGCAGGGAGATAATATCTTTCTTTAAAACTAACCAAATAATCATTGAATTTGGTCAAATCATCTTCGCTAACGTTAATGTAGCCGAAACGTTGTAAATACTCCATAGCATACTGTTTGTCGACAATACAAAGCACTGCAGCTAATATAATTATTAACATCGCTCTTCTATGATCCTTCAGAAACTGATCCACAACTACACTAACCTCATCATATAAACGTTTAGTGTAACGTTTTTCCAGTATTCCACCATATATGTTACTTTCAAACCACCCGGTATAAAATATCAGCAGCCGGCGTGTAACGTGACGTTAGGTGCGATGTTACTCTTAAGTCATCTGGTATAAAATAAGACATAGGCCACCACAACCAAGGGTAGCTATTTTTTTATTTGTCGGTGTAGGAATCTGGGTCTGAATATCCAGCCGCTCGATTACGCGCGTAAATACCTTTACAACTTATTATTATGTATGTGGGCGAACGGTAGAATTCGTTAAGCGTATTGCTAAAGACGCGTAGGTTAACGGTTCAATCCTCACAGAAATTTGTTTCCAATTTTAAATTCATAAAGTGCGGATTGAAAATGGCAAACCAACAATTGCGTCATTGGATCAAAAATAGCGTCTCTGTCGCTGGATTAAAAATCTCTCTCGCACCTCCACCAAAATGGGGCCTCTCTCTCTAGCACATTGATTTCCCTATATCTATAGTGGTGCCCGCCTTACTCATCTACTCCTGTAGATTCTTCATGGCTTCATTTTCGGAACGAAAACCAAAGTACAATATAAATGACAATTCTTAAATTGACCTCCTACTGGACTCCTCACTGCATCTACAACATTTTTTGCTATGGTATTCGGGCTCGGATGAGGGGAAGATACATTGGATTTATTGTCAATACTGTCGATTTCTTGTAATGGGAGTATATTCTCGATATCATCATCTTTATTACATGTAGCTGAATAATGAGATCTATGGATTAAATACATAGTTAAGCTATCCCATATGGAAGCTAGAAGAGTAAGACTCCACCCCCATATACGTCTTTAAGTGCTTTAAAGTGGATGGCCGTGTCTATTAGCCACTTAATGATCTGCATCATGGAAATAAGTCCTATCAAGCCTGCAGATATTGTTCCGAAGACTGAAAGTCCGTTCCATAGCTTAGTCCATATTTTGGAGCCCTCACATGCTAATCCTGATCTTAAATGGATTGTATTTTTAGTAACATCTGCAGTGGCCTGGTATTTGGTTAGTGTTACCTTGATATGTGCAGTAACGGTAACGTCGTGCCATTGGCCAAATGAATCGGCATAATAGGTCCCCTGACAGGAGCTCATTGGAGCTCATTTGTCTGGCTAATGTAACACCTTTGGTGACTGTTTTATCAGGTGCCAGATCACTTATGATGATGGGGCGACCTGGAACCAGATCGAGAGCCACGCGTCCTGTGGAATGTGCATCTAGACATTCTTCCTTCCCGAGCATGAATACATAGCTAGCCATAGCATCTGTTACTGTAGAGGTATGACTGTACATTCCACAATATTGAATAAGTCGGGTAACTTCTACCATACATGACTGAACAGTAGCCTGTACAGTCTCCCCCATCTCCAGGAGTTGAAATTCTTCGGATACAGTAGTAGATTTCTTAACAGAAAATGTAGATGTTTACCGCACTGAAGGGGTGTCTTTCTACAAACAGTATCCCGTTCGCAGCGCCAGTTAGATTTTTTAACCCATTAGCGCCCGGAACTATTTTTTGTTTTTTTTTCATTCTACCTGGCTTATATTAGTTGAGATTAGTGTAATAATAATCAAAAAAATAATAAATAATATTAAAATTGTTTGAAAACAGAAATATTAGCTGATACCATATGGTATCACTGGGCGGTTAAGGTACAATAAATTAACCCAAGAAACAAATCTTTATTCGTTTGCAACTATAATGTTATATTTTGTATTATCTCTGAAAATAATGTAGACACATGTATATATTTATAGAAGTAGTACCTAGGACATGTAACTGTTTACTCATTTGTATGATATTTGACGGAACAAGGAACACATAACCCAACATCACACTTTGTACACATGGTTCTTCCAAAAGAGTTACCAGCACAGCGGCGTCTGTTACTTAGAGCAACATAGTGGTGCATACCATCAAAACGTACGATTGGAAGAAGAGTCCGGGAAGTTGAAGTTTTTGCTGGTCCTGGCATTTTAGCAGCTACACCGTAACGCACTAAGTATACCAGTACTAGTTCCCTCCTAAACTGTGGATTTGTGGTTTTACTATTGCGTTTTCTGTATAGTAACCAAGCGTTGTTTATTGCAGTATCCAATATCCATGTAAATATATTCCAGTACCACTTTTTGCTTCTTATGCCAACCCGATAACTGGAAATACACTCATCCATGAGGTCGGTTCCGCCCATATTTTGATTATATTTGGCGACGCAATATTGGCGATCTACTAATATAGTTTTTTCCCGGCCTGTGAGAATCGTTTGACGGATCCCAATGGGGATACTCCTGCATCGGTGGAAGCCATGGTAACTACAGAATTATCTAACCATCACACTATAAGTATCCAAGATGTGCCGATATTCGCCCCTCTTTTTTTTGGAAGAAGACTTTTTATTGAGTAATGGACATGATTTCGGTATACGGTTTTCTCTTATGGTACATACAGCACCATAGCCTAAAAACCGTAAATAATCAAATAGGTTAAACCCTGTAAACAGATTATCGACATGAATATTATAGCATCAGTACTAATGAAGATGCTGATTTCCCAAAGAGTGTCTCGTATTTTTCATTTCCACGAGGATTTTTGCCCTGGTATAGGTCAAAATTCACCAGATAACCCTCTGTTGAGTTCAACGACCATAATTTCTAGGTAAATCTAATCGGCTTGCCACGGATGTTTACAGCCGTGGCGGCCGTAGTACCGTATCATTGACTCATCAAAGTCAAGATTCTGAACAGGCACAAAATTATCCAAAAATCATTTTTTAATCTTATCCATCAATGGACGAATCTTCCACGCCTTATCTGAAACATCCATTTTAGTATTGTCGGCGAAATGGAGAAATCTCTGTATTTTTATAAAGCGATTTCGCCTCATAGAGCTACTAACCAATATGTTTTTTGCATCGTTTAAATCCCAATACATACGCTTAGACGGAAGGGTATTATAGCCGCTCAAAATTAGGGTAGCCAGGAAACATTTGATTTCGGCTGCTGAAATTTTTGGATCGGGCTGATTTAAAAAAATTGCATATTTTTGAGTCTCTTCTACCAGATATTCGATAATCTCATTGTCAAAAAACATCTCAAATATATCGACACATGACAAGCTCTCATACTGGGAATAATTTGCCTCTGGAAAACTGTCCCGTCCAGTTTCTAAATCACCTTCGGTCCAAATGCAATCCAATTTTTTATCAAGATGGTCATTTATCCAAATGTAGTTTGGTTGTACGTCCTGGTCTGTCTGATCGGTCTGACTTTGATATCCTTCCTGAATCACCTCAGCGGTTGAAGGTAGATATTCGTCAGGTACCGTCACAGGTTCGACACTATTGTTACCCATTCGAGTATTGTCTATTAGTTTGATTTCCACCGGTGCCCGTAGCTGTCTTCCCGTTAGGTTTCGAACCGTACCTCCTTCGTCCTCATCTGCAGAGTCTTCGTCGGTCTCTATGTTACTCTCAGGGAACTCTATAAATATTTCATCTACTTCATTAGCAATATTTTCGTCTCCAAAAACTATATCCAAAGCTTATGACAAAGTTAGTCCTCCTCTGAAATAAAACCGTATTTTATAGTAGTTGGAACGTCCAGTGATACCATTTGGTATTACCGACTTTTGGACACCCTATACAATGTTATTTTTAAAAAATGAGTAAAGTACATAATGTCCTATCAAAGTATACACCCATCCTAATATATTGTACTGCTTTCGTTGGAAAAAAGTTTAGACAACGGAATAAATTCACTTACGCAAAACGAATGTCCATGTTTTGTCGATGTTAGAAAATTCCACGGTAAACAAACGTGTTCACAGTTGATACGTCCGCACAGATTCTACCGCGATCGTTGTCGTATAACTGATGGTCTTTGGTTAAGCCAGATCGGTAATAAAATTTGACCCCCTCCTATTTGTGTTGGAAAGCCTGCCCCTATAGTTACCGCGGATTTGTCGATACCATACGGTATCACTGGGCGTTAATGGTTTTCAAGTAAAAAATATACTTTATAAAAATTTTATTTAAACTTGGATGACAACAAGTTTTTTGTACAAAGGTAAAATGTAGACTGAATAAAAATAATACAATTAAAAAACAATAGAAAAAATATAAAATGCTGATTTTGATAAAATATAATATTCGTGTTAACATGATGTTATACACGTGTTGGAAATGTTTTGCTGAATTTAAAAAGTGTAATAAGATAAAATAATCTAGTAGGTTTCTGTGGGAAATGTCTAGTAAGCAGTTTCATAGTTATGGGTCCATATGACTCCTCCCCTCTTGGTTGAAGGTACGTCCTTGTGGCTTCGGTTTCAACAGAGATTGGGGTTGTTTCTTTGGTTTACGCTGGGCTTCTTCTTCTGAATTTTTTGTTTCAATTTTTATAAAATATTTTTTATAAACATAAATGATTAGTAAAATTATTAAAATTAAAATTATTATCGCTGATATTCCTTAATGACTTGGACCTCTAACGGCAATAAATTTGGTTCTTGGTACTGGAAAAGCATAACACGATAGAAAGCATGCACTGGAATGTCTATGTCCGGGCACTGCAACTGCACTCGATTAATTGCTTCAAATAAAGTCAAACCAAGTCCACGAACTGTAACACTAAACCTAATACAATATGATTGTGGGTCTACATGAACTGTTTTCAGGGCATCACTTAAAGTGTCAAATTCACCAAACAAACTAACTCTCAATCTTTCTAAATTCTGTATAGCGAACTCAGTGATGGCTCTGGTGTTCTGCTCCTCTCTCCAGTTCTGGGTACGGTTCTGGTGCCTATCGCGCCGCTCTGGCTGCTGTTCCTTCCTTCTCTTCAAGGGCTGGAGGCTGATTTTGCTGCCTTTGTAGTGGATTACCACTGCCACGGCCTCTACCGCGGCCTCGTCCTCGATTGGGCATTTTAGTAAAAGATTTAGTAAAAGATTTCCAGAAATATATTTTTGATTACTGTACCGAGGCCGTCTACTAAACCTCTTTTAGATATTTTATTTGATCGAGCATACATTCTCAATTTATTTATTTCTTCTGAGAGTAATTCGATATTTTTTATTTGATAAATTTTTGATAAACTTATTGAAGTGTCATCAAGTCTACTAGCTAGATGAACTTGATTTAAAACTAATTTACTATAAGAGTTTTCTATTTGTTCTATACTTATACTGAAATAAATCTTATGATAATTGACTCTTTATTTCGCCAATCCTAAATTATCTAAGATGTAACCTGGAGGTTCAATGGTTTTGACGTGAAGTGCCTGGTTGGCTATTTAGTATTTTTAATCATATGTTAACTGACTTTTTTCAGATTTTTGAGAAATTAATTTATGATCTGATTTATTTTTATCTAATAATATTTTCTTATATTTTGGTTTTATTTTATTTGGGGGTTCCATATTTAAATAAACAACGTCTGTTTTTGGAATATTATCTTTTTTTTTTCAAGATTGACTTTATTTAATTGTTCAGTTCTTTTCGTTAATTGTTTTTGATAAAGATCGTTAAAAAATGGAAAAATTTCTGTTTTTCGATATTCATTGTAGTCTTGGTAAATTTGTTTATTAGGATCAATTTCGTGAAAGTTTAAGTTTTCGTATGGTCCATAAAGAAGTGAAAAGGGAGTGAAGTTTGTTATTGAATGTATTGATTGGTTATAGATAAGAATAGCGGTTGTTATTAAATCAATAATATTTTTTTTTGACTTTTGTCTTAATATTCTCAATTTTTCGATTAAAGTGGAATGAGCTCTTCCTATTGGGGAGTTTCCAGTATGTGATTGAGGGGTTGTAGAATGGATTTTTATTTGAAAAAGTGACATGTATTTTTTGAAGGTTTCGCTTGTAAATTCTCTTGCATTATTGCAAGTTATATGCGAAGGGTAGTTGTGGTGGGAGAAATAATGACGTAATTTATTGAGAATTGTGATAAAATTTGAATCGCTTATTTCATAGGCTTGAAGGTATCTTGAAAATAAATCGAGTATTGTTAAGTATTGTTTATTTTCTACAGAAAATACGTCGATATGAAGGTTTTCAAAAGGTTTTTTGGAAATAAGTGGTCCCGAAAGTGGTACTTTACGAGGGTTTCTATCATATTTGGAAGTGAGACATAGTTCACAGTGATTAATATGGTTTGTTACTAATTCTTGAATATTTGGGAAATAATATAGAGATTGTTAATGTTTTACAGTTTCTGTGATACCATTATGAGTTTCTGAATGATAGTCTGAAATAATACGGATTTGCTCGTCTTTACAGATTATATCTTTCAAGAAAATATTTGTTTTCATAATTTTTACATTTGTTTCTAGAATTTTAGAACATTGTCTCGAAGTGATATTAAGCAATAAATCGTCGGGACAATATATATAATATGTTTTCGTTGGGTTAATTATTTCTAAAAACATGTTACTTATTACATTATGGTCTGAGCCTTTACGGAAAATTAAAGTATATCTATATTTACTAAAGGGTGTCGAATAATCTATATCGTTTTTATCTCCGTATTTCAGAATTATTTAGAAATGAGAAGAATTTAGGGATTTATCCGAAATTGGAAAGCCAAAAATTGGACTTTCGTCCGAAGCGAGACTTTTGTTATCATCTGGTAATGTACTTATAATTTCGTCAGCATCGCCGAGTGCTAAATTTGGGTCAGAATTTGCTTTAGCTAAAATTGAAAAAGAATCAATATCATCAGAGTTTTGTTTGACATTTTTTGTCTTTATACTTGGTTTTGGGGGAGTAATAGTTATATCGCTCGGTAATTACATTAATTTTTCGTTTTGTTTTAAAGGGTTTTTTATCAATTGCATTCATTTCAATTCTAGATAATGCGTCGGCAACATAGATTTCTTTTCCTTTTTTATATTTAATTTCGAAATCAAACTCTTCGAATTTCAATTTCCATCTTATTAAACGCTGATTGGGTTCTTTAAGAGAGTGTAGCCAAACGAGTGGGCTGTGATCGGTTTCAATAATAAATTTCTCAAAATACAAATATGGTCGGAAATGTTTGCTCCTGTCGATTATAGCTAATAACTCTTTTTCTATAGTGCCATAATTTCTTTCGGCTGAATTTAAAGTTCTAGAATAAAAGGCTATTGGATGGGAAATTTGAGAAAGTTCGCTTCCTATAGCAATATTCGAAGCGTCGGTTGTTAAGGTAAATGTTTTTGTAAATTCGGGGTACGCCAAAACTGGGGAGTTACAAAGAAGTTGTTTACATTTTTCGAATGCGTCCAGGTAATCTGGGTCATCTAAATTCAATTTGGTTCCTTTTTTAAGGTATTTATTAATTGGATATGTTATTTTGGCAAAGTTTTGAATGAATTTGCGATAATATGAGAGCAATCCTAAAAATTATTCAATTTGTTTTTCATTTTTTGCCAAGGGACAATTTTGGATTGATTTTATCTTATCTGGATTCGGTTTGATACCGTTAGGGGTTATTACGTGGCATAGGAAGGCGACTTTTTTTCTGAGAAATTCAGATTTGCCTAATTGTACTTTCAAATTATATTTTTCGAGTTCATTTAATATTTGTTTAATGTGAATAATAGGATCCTGAAGGGATTTTGAAAAAATGACTATATCGTCCATGTATACCAAGCATGACTTATGAAGAAAAAGACGGAGAATTGTGTCCATGACACGTTGAAAAGTTGCTGAGGCATTTTTCAAACCAAATGACATACGTGTATATTCGTAGTGGCCATTGTCTACTGTAAATGCAGTTTTTTCTGCCGAATTCGGATCTATTTCGATTTGGTGAAAACCTTGTGCCGAATCTAATGTAGAAAAATAAGTGCTTCGACCAAGATTGTCGAGAATTTCGTCGATACGAGGAAGGGGGTATTTATCTTCAATGGTTTTCTCATTAAGTTTTCTATAGTCTATACTAAACGAAATTTCTTCTTCCCGATAGCATCTATTCGCTTAGGGAAAAGAAAAGTAGGAAAACTGTATGGAGATATACTAGGCCTAATAATTTTATTATTTAAAAGTTCCTGAATTCGATTTTGGATCTCTTGTTTTAAGTGATAAGGGTATCTATACGATTTATGATAAATCGGTGTATCGTCAATTGTTCTAATATTATGTTTAACGTGTTCATTATAAAATATACTTTTTACAAAGAGAAAATATTTTTGCAATTGTATTCGGGCTCGGATGTGGGGAAGATACATTAGATTTATTGTCAATACAGTAGATTACTTGTAATTGGAGTATATTCTCGATATCATCATCTTTATTATATGTAGCTGAATAATGAGCTCTATGGATTAAATACATAGTTAAGCTATCCCATATGGAAGCTAAAAGAGTATCCACCTTTAATAACTTTTGTAATACTGGTATTTAGAAAAAATCCAAAAACACGTCAATTTATGTTGGAAGGGGCAAGAATTATGGCTTATTTAAACTTACTGGAAAAGCCACCATCTCACCCCTAGCAGCATCCCCTTTATTTTTTTAAATTACTTTTCAT
>CAJUYI010006710.1:0-13251 GCA_910591695.1 Galerucella pusilla
ATATTTTGATTCAACATAAATTTCATCTGCCCAATTATTAGTATCAATAAAAACGATGCCTTATGATTTGACCTCTACCTAGAATTATATTTTCAAATTTTCCCAGTAAATTACAAAACGTTCATTTAAACTACTTTATTAAAAGCAATATAGACCCTATTTTATATCAACATCTATTTTGATTTTTTGGACATCCTGAAGTTTACATTTTAATTTTACCAGGATTTGGATTAATTTCACATATTGTTAGACAAGAAAGAAGAAAAAAAGAAGCATTTGGAAATTCAGAAATGCAAGAGAAGGCTGAATGGGACAGGAGACAAAGAGAACGTCTTGAGAAACAAGAAATTGAAGAATATGAGTTAAAAAAGAAAGCTGATCAGCTTGACATTCAAATTAAACAAGCTCAACTCAATGCACTAAACAATATACTTTGAAAATAAAGTATTACTATTTTGTACATGGTGTTTAATTATTTACTATTGACACTGTATTTCCTGACAAAAAAAATATTTTGATTCAACATAAATTTCATCTGCCCAATTATTAGTATCAATAAAAACGATGCCTTATGATTTGACCTCTACCTAGAATTATATTTTCTAATTTTCCCAGTAAATTACAAAACGTTCATTTAAACTACTTTATTAAAAGCAATATAATACATGTTACATGTTACAAAAGATTTTCAAAGTATTCAGTAATTAATCCTAGTCTTGTAAGTGCCAATAAATCGTTATCAGTGGCCTCATTATTTAAATCATGCTCATTTACTTCTTCAGGTAAAGGAGGAACTTCTTCATTCATTTCTAAGGCAATGTTATGTAATACAGATGTGGCAACTATTATGGTTAGGAAAGTATCTACTTTTAATCTACAACCATATGCTAATATGGGAAACCGTCTTTTAATAACACCAAACAATCTTTCGATAACATTCCGTGTACGAATTCGACTTTCGTTATAAAGTTGCTCAGCTTGTGTGGCAGGGTTTGGCAGTGGTGTCATTAAATATGATCTATAGCTGCCATATCCACTATCTCCTAAAATTATAATTTTTATATGTTGTGCACAGGATGGATACCTATTATGGGTATGTATGTATTTATTACCTACTAAGAAACATCCTCGATATCTATTATTTTCAAAATCTCTCCTTACAATACTGTTATTGAAAATGGTTGAATCATGTGAACTTCCAGGCCATCTAGCCACTACATTTAGTATTTTCATATTAGCATCACATATGAACTGGGCATTAATAGAAAAATAATTTTTCCTGTTTCGAAAAATTTCGGCATCAGCTCCACCTAAAAAAAATATTTAAACCCACACCTAGGTATACATATAGCAAACATTTCAAAATATTTGAATCAGGCTTTAATTGCTTCAAGAAATATTTAACATACCTGGTGAAATTATTCTGAAATGGGAGCAATCTATTGCACCAATGACTTTTAAAAACGATGCTATATCATAAAAGTCTTCTTGTGTTTTATGAATATTATTTGGCATTGATATATAGTTGGGAGCAAGTCTTGCTATTGCTTCAGATACTCTGACAACTATTCTTGAAACGGTTGAAGTGTGCATCCCAGAAAAATCTGCCACTCCATCTAAATGTCCACCAGTGGAAAATAACCTCAACGCAGTTAGCAACTGGTTAATAGGAGACACACTGTTGTTGCTATAAAAATATATTTGAAATTATATTAAAGGGACTATCTAAATTTGACTTACAAATCGTATGGATATTCCAATTCATATTCTATTTGTAGTAAAAGATTTCGCACTACTTCTTTGGATAAACGAAATCTTTTTCTAAAAGTTGTTGCATCCATCCCTTCAAAGTGATTTTCCCTCTGATATATTCTTCTTGGAATCCCAAAGTTTATTATGTCCAAGATTTCCAAGTCATCTTCATCTTCTTCAAAGCCCATCAAATCCATATTATGTTGAAATAGGAATTTATCTCGCAAATTCGCCAAGCACTTCAGTTGATTGTCATTTTGACATAACTTTAATTAATAATTATATATCTTAAACCCTACCTTATCTGTGGATTAGATTTACCTATTAATTATAGCGTTAACTCAAGAATAAATGTCATGGTGCAAGGAACATTTTAATTTAACTAGTAATTAAAACTTAACCACAACTTAACTAATACCGGTGCAAATGGCTGTTACTGTGAATTCCACTACACACTGAAATAGAAGGAATTGAAATAGCAGATAAACTAGCAAAGAGGCGGACTAAAATATCCTTTTTGAGGTCGGAATCCTTTTGCGGTATCAGCTTCAATGTAATATTGTAAGAAATAGACAAATCCGAAGAAAAGAGACCATTGGAAAGATCTAGTAGGGCTTAGACAATCAAAGATTCTTCTGGGTGACTAGAGCCTGTTAAGATGAAATGAATGTATATAAGTCAACGTAAAACTGCGCTTAACGGGAGTCTTAACGGGACATTGTCGCCACTTGAAAAAGCTCAAAATAATGGAGGAAGAAGAATGTAGATTTTGTGGCATGGAAGAAGAAACCTCCATCAACAATCCACATACTTTTTAATTGCACAGCACTTCAGATTCCTAGGGCACAGCACCTGGTAGATTACTGTATAGAAGAGGAACATTTACCTAGGTTGAAGCCTGCAGATATCCTAAAATTCTTTCGGGAAATAGGACTAAAGGAGCTACTAGTTTCTGAGACTTTTCTCAGGAACTAAGTAGAAGTAAAGGGGAACAATAGATCTTTTAGGTCTCAGTGAATATCAGCCTAAAATACATATCATATCAACTTGATTGGAAGCCCCTCGTATTCCGTGTGAGGTGGACTATAGTTCATTCATATAAGTTATACGGCGTTCTCACTTGTTGTAGTGTCGAAGAACTGCACTACCATTGTTTGCTAAACGGAGAAAGAATAACGGACATTCGATTCGGTGCCGTAAAGTGGTACATATCTCACATACCAAGACATCAATCTGGTTATATAAATCGGTAAACGAATTAAAAGTAATTACCCAACGTTGATTTAGCAAGAAATATATTAAAGAGTTGCTGAAAGGTGATATAAATGAAATCTTATTGCGTTCAAAATTAACAAAACATAAACACGCCTAAGAAAAAAACGTATTATTCTAACGTTTCAACTTAGAAAATAGAAAAAATCTTTTATTTCCTACGTTCATGCAAAAGAAAACTCCATTGAGCTCTATTTAGTGGAAAAACTAGCTCTTTATTGCATTCATCTGTCATTTTACTGCAGCGCTTTGTCATCATGAAAAAAAATAAACATTCAAATCGACGCCACTTTAAGTGGATGTTAAGGCAACCTAAATAAAACATTTTTTGGTTTTTGCATAAACGTAGAAAAACTATTGTATGCATTTCGTGTACCAAAAGTAATTTGGTACATGTTGCATAATAGTAATTTTTATTTTACCAACAAGAGTATTAATCAGTGCTATTAACAATCGAGATATTCAACGATGGAAATTGTTCCGCCCTTTTAACACTCGTATTATTAGTTACAAATCCTGTCCGTAAACTGTACAATTTAAATCATTTTTTTTAATATTTAAAAACATAGAGTATTTATTTGTTTTATAGGTTAGTAATAACAATAATAAATGACATTGAAATGTCACAGAGAAGGTCGCCGGTTGGAATGTCAGTTTTTGTTATTCTCTTTTGAATATTCTAGCATTTCTAGCATTAGCTAGTAATTATTATAGTTTTGTAAGATCCTATAATAAAAACGAAAGGTTAGTTAAAAACTAAAAGCATTATTTACTGTAAGTCAGTTTTACGCCTTTTTTTGTTAATATTATTGTATGTTTGGTTGCATATATACCAAAATCGTTTATTAATAGGGGGTCATTAATGAATGATTTTGTCTACATAAATATATATCAATAACGCACGGTCGACGGAAAATAGTGAAAGTGATTTTTCACACTCGTGTGATTGTCGCACTCGGCTCATGCCTCGTGCTACAATATTTCCCACTCGTGTGAAAAATGTCACTTTCCGCACACGTTATGTACAGTATTTTTCCTATGATCACGTGATAATTTCACCAAATAATGTGTAATCAACATCTGACATATGAATAAACAAAATGTTACAATTAAAGTCAACATCGTTAATTCCAAAATTAACAACAACTAACATTAGTGACAGAAATTCAAGTAGTTTAACTATATAATATAAGTAGGTTATTACAATAATTATTAATTGGTTGGATAATTATAGAAAGTGAAATTATTATTGTTCATCATACTTAATACTTACTTATCATGAATACCTTTCAAAATGATTACATTTTCCTATTATTATAACAGGTGATTTGGATTAGTTGGTACCACATCGGACTTCTGACGAAGAGTACGCGGGTTCGATCCTCGACCGCGCCATAAATTTTTTTTAATCAAGAAAATGACAAAAATTTCACTTTTCAAATAGATCGCTTCAAATTTAGATATTACCTAGGTAAATCTAATCAAAAATTATATATTTGACAGCTTGTCAGTGGTCAATGTTAATAAAAATTATACATTTGACAGCTTTTTTATCCGTACACGTACGGATAAGTTTTTTTCCGTACGCGTATGAATAAAGGCCACTTTCCATAAAACTAGACAGTGCGATATATGTCACTTTCCTATGTGATCGTAGGAAATAACTATTTAATGATGTGGTGTAGATTTTTTTTACCTTATTTCGAACACAACTATAAATGTTTGCAGTAGTATGGGAAAAACTATGACCATGATTTTACTAACCTCCTGGAAGTAATGTGTAAAATCATTTTAATAGTTTTTATCATGTGACGTGACTAATATTTATATTTTAACAGTTTTAATTTATTGTATCAATCATTTTTTGTACATCTTAGTAACCATTCTCATCATGTTGTAGATTCATTCAAAAGTTTTTTACAAATTGTTAATAATACCATATAATTTTTGAAATTTCCCTGGTGATGGAAATTTCCGAAAGCTAGGAAAATCTCGTTTACTTTGCTGCGCTCCCCACTGTTTGCTAAATTATTTAACTAACTACTTAACCCAAATCTACTTCATTATCACTATTATATGCTGAATCTAATTTTTCCAGCTATCGATAAGAATAATTATTTGTCACATTTCTAATTAACCGTATAACACTCGAGTTTAATATGGGTAAAACATTTTCAGATCTAACTCCGGATTTTAGCTGCTGCCACATGTGCCATATGGTTAAGTGTGCAATAATATGGGGGAAGCCGTAATACTGTGTGGAACATATTTTCAGCGATAGTATCAGAAACGTATTCTTTTTCAATATTGCTATCAGGTTTTATGTAGAATTCTTCGAAAAACAGGTAATTTAACGAACAAATAATATTGAATTTCCCGTTTACTACTATTGTTATTTGGTACTTTATTATTCAATTGGCGGCTATGATAAGTTGCATTGTCCATCACAATTATACTTATATATTCAGTATATTCGGCAATAAATAATTTTCAAACCAATCTTCGAAGAGTTTTCCTATCGTATCTTGGTGATAATCTAAGCTTGAATCTTTAATATTCTCTGCTAACCACCATAAAAAGTTTGGAACCCAACCTGTTTCTGATCTAGCAAGTATTATTGTCATTCTTTGTACTTTATTTGATGTAGCCTTTGTTCTGAATATTCCCGATAAATACACAAAACCCTACAATCTTGAGTCTGTATAATTTTTTCTTGGTATAGGACAAATCGGTCTTCGGATTATATCCTTTTGCATCTGGTCCACGCTTTTGGTTTTATTAGCGGCACTTCGTTTTTTATTGGTTTACATCCCAAGTAACAATTTATGATTTTATGATTATTGGTTGCAAAAGCGCTTAAGCGGTTTATTGTTCAGTCTAAAGCTGAATATCGGTATCAAATTTATGTTGAATAAACCCTTGTTAATCTCTTATTCACCCAAAAGTGGAGAATTTAAACAGCTATTACTGGACATTATGGCTGCCAGTCATGACTGAAGAATAGCTTCTGCAGCTCTTATTCAGTCGCTGTAGCTCTGCCTTTATGCAGATTGTGTAGTGTAGTGTAGCTGGTTTAAATTGCTGAGAAAGCTTCTATGCAGCTCTTGTTCAGTTCACCTTCAAACCAAAAACAAATTAATATGCATTATACATTTTCCTATTTCTGAATTTTATATTATTTATTCATCTCAACCAGGTACCTAAGTTACATGCTATTATAATTGAATTTACAAATATTTTTGCTTACCTTTTTTTTCTTCCTTCCTTCGGTGGGTATTGAGCCTGGGACCCGTTGATTATTAATTAACAATCGATTCATCTATAGCCACTGCGCCAAACGAACACATGCTAAATGTTTGCGAATAATGGTATTTATAAATCTACATAAAACATGATTCGTAAATTTCTGCGATTATGTGTTTATTGAAACAAACTTACTAATTGAAGAACGACTTTGAATTTAATATTTAAAAAAATTAATAGACGTGATGAAGAGCCCCCATTAAAAAAAAGTCCAAGTTATGCCAAGTTCCACTGCTACATAATAGTATATTACGTAACGAGTGTGGTAAGGGGCATTTTACGCACGAATGGAAAAGTTACGCACGATGCCGCGTAGCGGCGAGTACGTAAAATGCTCTTCAACACGAGTTACGTACTATACTTTACCTACGACCTACTTGTACTTGTATTTTTTATAAGAAGCATAAGAAATAACAGTTACATAATTAGAGGTGCTTGGTAAACCCCGTCTCTATTACTCTATTACCAATGAAAGAAGCACATTGAAGAACTAACGTTTAATCATTATTAATATGTTGTTGATAATCGAAAGTCCATTTTTCAATTATAATCAATACATATTCATAGCCCTTGGGCTTTTCATAGTTAAACGTGGCCATATCTAATGTTTTCAAAAAGTAAATTTTGAATAAAATGAAGACGTCTATTGACAGTTGCTAAGATGTTGCTAGGAAAGCCGTGCGATTTACTTTACAGCTGTGCGTTTTTTTTACAGTGCATAATAGACGTCATTACATTGATACCGACTGTGTGTTATTGACTGATTACAGGGGGTGTCGTAGGTAAACATATTTATATCATGTATTAGAAGTACCGAATGTTCAATTATACTTGATTGAACCTGATGATAAACGGCTACCAGCAGAACCAAGCAACATTATTAGAGCAACTGATGTCTTCATAAGTTCACCAGAACCTGATGAACTGCCACAAGCATCACCAAGCAACATTATAAATGCAAATGATGTAATGAATGCAAGCTTTATAAATTTGCCAGTCAAGTGACATAATCAAAAACATAACCTAAAAATCGATTGATGATATACACGACTGCATGCATAAATTCTTATTTCAGCGAATATCAAATGGCTGAAGTAGTATATATTTAAGTATCTATTTTTTGTTCACACACTACGTATATATCTGAACAATATTTTCAAAATGGGCTGAACTAGAACTTCCTCAGTCTGCGTTAATAAAAGCTGAACAGTGGCTCTCAACTTGACTGAAGAAGGGTTTATTCAGTGCATACTAAGCTGACTATAAATAGCTGAGCTGCAGCTGTTCAAATTTCTATAAGAGCGCTCAACCAGCCATTTTTAAATAGCTGAACAATGAAATATTTGATGAGTAGAAAAACACTTTTTCAGCCTGTATTCAGCTAGTAATAAAAGGCTGAACAACACCGGATTAAGTAAGCTGAAGAAATGCTTATTCAACCCAAGTTCAGCTACATAAGCATATTGCTGAACAATATCTACTAAGTTGGCTGAAGAGGCACTTATTCAGTATGTAGTTCAGCTTTATGGATGCAGCTGTATAATGACACACTGGAAATTTCTTGTATGGTTTATTTTTTATGTACCTATATCATATTTTTCAGCCAAAATAAAAAAAAATCCAGTATGTAATTGCAGACCTGTCCCGGCAAAGCAAAATTTTTGAGGTGTAAAAACAAAACTATCTGCAGATGATATTCCATTATAAGGGACATACTTTCACTGAGTGAAGCTGCCTGATCTTAGAAATGAACTTTTATATTGTTTACATAACAACAGAAACATATCTTCGAAATAAACTAAAATAGTACAAAACCAAATAAGTGCAGAACATTATAAAACTAATTTTTTCAGCAACAAAAAACTAAAACAAAACTAAATGGAATGAAATGGTTCCAAGCATTCTTCTACACAAAGAGGCGGTTTTGAATCACAACCTTTACATCTCCAAAAGGTTTGCCTTCTTTTCCCATTCGCCGAACACTGTCTTCATCTTATAAAGTAGCTTTTTCTTTTATAATTTTCTTTAGGTGGAGAGAGTTTCTCGATAACATGGTTTTCTTGCTCTACTGGTGCATTCCTTTTTCAAAAAATATTACTTTCCGCGTCTTAGGACACAGCACGTCCACTCCTGTATAATCTTATGCACTAACCGACAACCGTCTGCGAATGCAGCCGTGCGTTTCTTACCGCTAACAATAATTTCGAGCAGACGCATGACCAGATATAAACAAAAACGCTTGTGAGGAACATTTTACGGAAAAACAAATAAACGTAAACGAACAATAATGTTTAAGTTCCTTAAGTGTTTACAGAAATAGCTACTGCTGTTGCAGACGTGTCCATAATCGACAGTCAAAGAGTCAAATTTCAAATTGTCAAATATCGTCTGCATCTGCAGACGCGTCCTCTGAAGAGTGTCTGTAATTGCAGATTTGTCCGTGAATGTGTTTTAAATTGATTATGTTGGCATGAAATATCTTGGAACGAAGTTTTTGTATTAAAAATGGAATTTTAAAAGATAAATTGATATTTTTGTTGTTTAATTCCCTATAATCTACATACTTTTGAGCTTGACGTAATAATTATGTCAGAATCTTCCACGAACGGTCCACTATTCTGTCAACGAGATTGATGAGTTTAACGTTAACATAACTTTGGGGCTTATAGACAGAAATAAGTGAAATAGTAAATTTAAGAATAGGATTGCAAGTATGCAATATTACATTTAAGTTATACAACATGTTTAACGGGTCCAGTAAATGAAAATTTACATGTTATGTCCCTGAATATTAGTAAACAGACTTTAGAGAACGTTTACATTTTAATCAACTATTCCCCCAATTTCAAGAATAAAATGCCGAATGCATAATTAAAAAGCATCAAAAATACAGCGATACCTTCAATAAAAAAAAAGAAAAAAAATTTTACTTTCGACGCAAAATTGCAATATAACCTTTAAATTGTCCACCCTGTTTCTTTGTAAATTTACATTTTATTACCATAAAATATTAGTACCCAGACTATAGAGATAGTTAAATTTTATAAACTACTCGTCCACATTTAACATAAAATGACAGAATTCAATGCTCCGAGTTATAATTAAAAAATAAAGGTCTCTCTCCGACACAATCAGAATCAGCGAAAAGAAAAAAAAATGTTGCATATTTATAGTAAATTTTACTTTAAACCCACACTCCACTAGTGAGCGATATCAGCTAAGTCAAACCACGCACATTTTCTCACACAAGTGTTACTTATGGTAAAATTTTACAGTAAGAGTTAACGTGTGTCGTAATTCCTGTGTAAGGATACAACCCATAAACCATTTATCAAATTGGTATTTTTGTCTTGATGAAACAAAAGGAAATGAAATGAAGTAAAATGTAGATACTATCTGCTTACAAAGATGATATAAATTTCTCCAAACAGGTATAGTCCAAGGAAAAAGCCCATCAAATCATGATTTTGAGTAGAGGTCTTGAATTTCTTATACATAGTACATGAACACTTAGTATCGACACGACCGAAGATTTGGCCGTTTTTTGGCCACAGATTTTTTTGTCAAAAAAGGCGAAACGGAAACTGAACCTTCGGTCATTAAATTATAAATGATTTAAAATACTGAAATAATATAATAACCTTACGTCAACACCATTTTACTATCAATTTAATTCATAATTACATAATAAAAAATTATCTCCATATTGCAGACAAAAATGAATTATTTAATATCTTACTTTACTAGATATCCCAAGTAGCAATTTAAATTCTATAAGGTTTGTATAAACATCTACAAGATATATCTTATAGGATACTAAAATTCTTATAACGGTCTACAAAACAATGAAATGATCGTTATACAACTAAAAAGGGCCCATTTTTATACACCTGTTTGGTTGTATAACAGTACTATCAAAAGTTTATACAACTCTTCTCTTAATCGACTGTTTTATATTCATTTATATAGCTACTATAAAATGAATCAATAGTGTGTCATGTAGTCACACCTATAAAATGGGATTGAAGCGGCACTATGAAGGTCTCACAAATTGGTTGTATAATGCAATATATTTTTTTATAATGCTGTTATTTCGAGCACAATGGAAACATTTTGTCATCTAGCAGTTTATAAAAGCATTTCATTTTTCAGTGAAGAATATTAGAACCAAATTATATTTCCATTTGAACATGCATCATACATTTCAATTGTAGAAATGGAGACTTATTAAAACGACTTGGGCCGCTTAGGCGGACATCGATAGTAAAAATTACAATTTCATTTGGATGGTTTAATAGCACAAATTTTTAGGCGCCGCAAATTTTACTGATAGATTATAGGTATATATTTGGCAAGAAAATGAAGCGCTTCAATTCTGGTTGAGTTTCAAGTAGATAGATAATAAAATAGAATATCCTAAAATACTTTTTTTTCATGAATTTAATAGTTTATTACTTCATATGGATATTCTTTCACAATGTAATTCTCTAAATAATGATGATGATGATGGTGAAGTCCCATTTTTCAATATAGTTTCATGTTTCTAACTCAATTGCTCATAATGGCGGCGATATCGGTACATGAAGTACATGAATTGCTTATTTAAACATGGCGATTTATAATACAACAATTTTATCCCAAAGAAATGCCTTAAACAATATTTTATTGTAAAATGGAATGGCATACGATAACTGTTTTATAGCGAAGAATATTTTGGCACTATACAACTAAAAAGTGTTTTATAATGTAACGCAATTGAATGCTATACAATATTTATTATTTAACATTATACAGCTTCAATAAAACAAACTTAAGTAACTATTTTATAATGTTGTAGCTGTTAGTTACATAGTATATTATAGAACTCTTATACAATAGGTATAAAAGTCTTATAAAATGATATTTTTGATATTGTATAAACTTGCTTATAAGGTATTATATTATTTTAAAAGAAATGATCGTATAATACGTTATAGCATATATTGTAAAAGTCACTATAGAATCATTTAATACAACAATTTTCTTTAAAAAACAAAATTATCGCAACAAAAGGCTTAATAAAAAAAACAGTTCTTAAAACAAGTGTTATACAACAATTCAGTCCTCTTGGAATTCCATTTTGCTAGTTGGGATGTTTCATATTGATTGTATTACAGCACAATAAACGTATTTATATTTTGATCTGCCCAATTCAAGTCAATTTTTGCATTTATATAAGATCATATAATCCAGCTGACACTTATATATTGTTAAACTGGATATTCATTAATAATGTAGCATTAACCACATTATTTTTGATGAACCCAACCCAATGAATAAGTGCGCCATTATAACTAAGAACAATAACAAGTTCTCAAGCGAACAATATCATTGAATACTTCAATGACAAAGTTGCATATGAAACCCTATGAGGTTACTATTATCTTGAGCTTAAAATAAAATTGCGTATGTGCGGAAATCTAAACAAACTAAGCAACAGATAAATAAATAAAAGATTGCGGAACTAAAATTAACCATGACCATTTATATCAGTTAAGATAAATATACGAGTATTAGCTTTTGTAGTATAACACATGAATTTTTTAAATATATTTGCTGTAGGTATGACTCCTGTCAAGCCAGAAACCGTTCTGATTTTAAGTTTTAAAATATAAATGAATCCGAATCAGAAGAAAATTACAACAAATTTGGTTTTATTGAAAACCAATTTGACATGTAATTTAAGAGTCCTTTCAGACGAGACACGGTGGCCGGCTACTAGTGTCTGAAAAGAATTGCGCGCTAAATATACATTATTCCTTATCTGTGTCTCGTGTGAATGCGCCTATTTATATTATTGTATTTTTAGCTGCGCGATTCTTTTCAGACACTAGTAGCCGGCCACAAAATGTCTGAAAAGAATCGCGAGGCTGAAAATATTATAAAATACATTAATATTATAAATAGATGCATTCATCTGTGTCTCGTGTGAATGTGTCTATTTATATTAATGTATTTTAGCCGCTCGATTCTTTTCAGACACTAGTAGCCGGTCACAAAGTGTCTCGTCTGAAAGCGCTCTGTAAGTAGATAATTTTAAACAAAGCAAATCTATCGTCATATCGTAATTTGCTTTGAATGTAACACGAAACTATGGAAGATAAAGGTGAGAAATACTAACTGATATTGTTTGAAATTATTTCAAACCTTTTTTAATATCTCCCGCACTTATTACCTTACCTTTACTTTCATCAGTCAAACTACAAGAAAAAACAATGAACCCGCGTCGCGTAACAGTGGAAAAGTTTGTTTTTTTATATTATTTATCATAGAAACATCATTCACAATTAACCCTGCAGTGGACGCGTCGGGTCTATCAGACCCAAGCAATAATAATTGCTGGTGGCATTTTTAAATACAAGCGTGTACGGTCCTGCTCACCTTAGTACCTTCGAGTTAGATCGCGATGCATGCACCACAGTAGTGTTAACGCAGTGCAGTAACTAACAGCGATTTTATAGTAGATTTCGGTCTCGCAGGTCCGACGCGTTCCTTTATGTAAGTATTTTCTATAAAGACTAAATAATTATATCTAAATTTTTCTAATCAAGGCTACAAATGAATTACAAAAATCTATGATTGATTACAGAATAATGAATGAAAAAGAGGTTCAAAGGTTAACTCAGCTGTTTGAAGAAGTTTCATCTGATCTAGAAAGTTTTTCAGACTCGGACGACTCAGTAGCGAACCCACTGTATGAAAACTTCAGAATATTTTTAAAACAACTTGGCACTGAACTTTTAATGGAATACATGAAAAGTAGAGTAAACTCCCAATATCTGCCAAGAGAAATTCGACAGCTTGCCGCTAGAATTAGCGGTACTGAGTTGGTAGAGCGTGTGGAAATTGTTGAAAATAAACGTGGAAGATGTGCCTTCTGCAAAG
>CAJUYI010006711.1:0-13251 GCA_910591695.1 Galerucella pusilla
TGTACGGAAATATCATTTCCTTACAGTAAGGAAGTCCTGACTTTTTAATGTCAAAATTTCCTAGCGATTTGCGGAAAAACATCTTCCTACGACAAAATTAGTAGCGAGTAGGAAAAGCCTAACATTTCTGTACGACTGTGAAGATTGCAACACAAAGTCCAGGTATGTGGCTTTTCCGACAAGGTATTCATTCTATTTTTCCGCAAATTGTTCGAAATTCGACAAATATAAATCAATTTTGCCAAAATCACGAATAATTTCATTCACAAATACAAGATACTTTGAAATTCGTAATAAAATGACTTGGGTTACTATGGAAAAGAGTTAAGGTTGAATTATGGATGGATTGTCAAACTCGGCGCTCATAAATTAAATTACTGGTGATCTCAAAAGTATAATGATAAGTGATAATACATTTTCCATTTCTGGGACTGTTCCAGAACTGGTTGAGGCAGTGAATACTGCTTCATTACAATTATTGCCAAATAAATCCAAAGAAAAGTATTCACAGTAAAGAAATCTTGACTTTTTCTCCAAGAAATTCTGTCTCGAATGTTTTTCTGGCAAATCATTTCTGAAAATATTCACTGTGTCAAAAATCGTTCACACTTTTCATACGAACGTCTCCCAATAATCAACAAAAAAACACTGACTCGGTTGACCTCATTCAACGGACTTTTCTTTGCAGAATCGTATAATGCAAATACAGCGGAATATCCAAGATTGCTTCATGATTTATATATGATTTATATCATATAAACGTCACTTACACTGCATACTATTATTTATCACGTCAAATCCAAACTGCGATAAGGATAAGTGGTTGCATAATGCAAAGGGGTCGTGCGAAAATGATACGTGTGAAAGACTAGTGACAGATAGTTCAAAGTTAAACGATTTTTAACATAACGGTGGTGTCGGAAACTTCGCAGTTGCACAGTACTTTAAATAAGTTCAGGTGATAGGAGTATCTATATTTCTCTTCGAGAAAAACATAAAATTCATCATGTCCAATATAAAATACTACCAGACATTGGTAGATCATGAAGCTGCGTACTGGGCGATGATTTATACGTAAACGTGAACGCAGCTTTAGACGGCAGCGCGTGCGCAGTAAGTACTTCTCTCACGTTTTTAGATACGTTTAACGTGAAATTGCGCATTTCTACGTACACTGTAAAAGTAGGTTCATTGAGCCAAGCTATGCAGTCGGAACACTCGAATATAAACACTTTGCTTCACGTGTCACTCCACTTGTATACTTTCATCATAAGCATACACTGTTGCCCAAGCTCTAGGTACTCATCATGGAGACTGTGTGAAACCAAGTCTTCATCCATATCACCATCAGTTTCTTTATCGATTAATGCTCAAAAATCAAAAAATTGCTAGAAAATTTCACTAAAAATACAGAAAAAATAAGCCAGGCGCTAATTACCTCAAGTCTGCATGATATTTGACCAGATTAGTTGTTAAGCTATCCCAGTAGAAATAAATCAAAAGGAAACTTGGTGAATACAAAGGCTGAAAATTTGACGAAATAATACAATTGGTAAATCAAATTTTGTAAAATCTCCATGATTATGTATTTCTCTAATTACGGTGAATTTTTTAGAGCCGTTTTCAATTTTTTCGAGCTTTCATTTCTGGCAGTGCTATATCTTGGAAGTCATTTCTCATGGATTCAGCTGAAACTAATTAATTTATCTCTGACTGAAAGCCCCATCTTTTGACTTTGAGATTGAAATATTACTTCCGCTTTTTATGTGCCTAATGCAATTAGATATTTCTTAGTGAAAAATGTATTTTCCACAGGTAGCGACGTATTACAGGGCCGGCACTCACTTATTTTTTTAGGTAATTCATATGGCATTGTGCTAAAAAATATTCAACCACCATCAATACCAGTGAATGGAACAACCTGAATTGATGTATGATCTGTTGTACTGGCTGATTATTCGAATTTCGTTTAATTCGATGAACCCCTAGCTTGGAAACCGATTATAGTATCGAGAAGCGAATTTGACTGAAGGAATTGGGAATTTTTTCACGCTGTTGCCAATTTCGCACTTTTTCAAGGGAAAAACTTGCGCTTTTTGGAGATCAATAACTAAAACACTTTAAATAAAACACCCTATATGTTTTTGTACCGTCGTATAGGTTGTGCTCCTACTTTTTAAACATACAGAGTGGGGCAATCTTCTGACATCGGAGGATTACATCGTTATGGTGAGAGATAGAACTTTATAATTTTGTGTGAGCTAATACAGTTACTGAGGGCACATTTTGAAAATACTTTCGATTCTACAGGGTGTTCCAAAACCACGTAGCAGCACATACTTCCATTTTTTTTAATGGAACGTACTATATTTTGTTCAAGAATTGAAATGATCTCACCGAGAGCGTTACAAAAATATAACACTCTAATTCTTTTTTTAATTTCTTGGGAAATTAAACCACAATATTTTTAAATTCTTTATTTCAACGTTTCGGTAGCGTTCCAGCTATTGTCGTCAAGAAAAAATAAGTAGAAATTAATTTTTATCCCTAACTGACACAACAGAAAAAATTTAACAACTAGACAATCAAACATTATTTTGAAGTTTAAGACTGCAAAATTTTGTTATCAAATTTTTATTAAGGTCCAATAATAAAAGACGGAAAATCAAAGAAAGTGCTTTAATACAACTAAATGCAGATAAATGTGTAGCTAGTATTTCAGCCAAATGTAGTCAAATTTGGTTACCAATGTTAGAAAGAGAAATTTCCAATAATCAATTACCTGCGTTATCAGGATAGCATCATAAGTTTTTATCCAGGTTTTCTCATGATTTATAATTTGAATAGTTGTTAATCGATACACATTTCAATACACAAAATTACAAAACTGAGTATACATATTTCAAAAACTTAAATATTCATACACAAAAAACTACCAAGAAACGCGTTTTATTAACAACATTTCCAATATAAGCGAAAAAAACGCGCTGTCCCAATAAAAACCGTTCCTGGAACGTGCACTTCACTGGATTCCATTTCTAGTAAACTATCATATCGTTGGAATGTCATAAAATGAAATATTTCATTTCACATTTTGCCACAGATATGATCTACTATAAATGGACCTTAATAAAAATTTGATAACAAAAGTTTGCAGTCTTAAACTTCAAAATAATTTTTGATTGTCTAGTTGTCAAATTTTTTCTGTTGTGTCAGTTAGGGATAAAAATTAATTTCTACTTATTTTTTCTTGACAACGGTAGCTGGAACGCTACCGAAACGTTGAAATAAAGAATTTAAAAATATTGTGGTTTAATTTCCCAAGAAATTAAAAAAAGAATGAATAATATACCACAAGGAACATACAGAAGATATTTAAACACTCTAATATATTATAAGGGTGTTTTACAGAGATATGGCCAATTATTAGCAAAAAAACCTCCTCTTTAACACTCTGCAAAACAGTGAATTAAAATAAATCAGCAGGTCTTTGTATTCAAATGTCATACACACATCATTGGCCCTACTCAGTATTAATTACTTTTCTTATCTGTGGCTTCTTTAATACAGGGTGAAACAAACGCAAATCGAGCAATATCTCAAAATTTTTAAATAAATCACCCTATAAGTCTTTTCACAATTTTTTAGTACAATTAATAAACTTTCTAACGATGTAGTACACTTAGGGCATACGTTAATAGAAAATCGTGGATATTTTATGATAATGGTCAAAAACAAGTATTTTACGTACACAAATTGAATGGTATTAAATTTTTACATGCAACATCTTGTGAATTTTAACATTTCTAAGGCATACATTCTAATCGTAATTTTGGATGCATCTAAAATATCTTTGACTTCTACCATTAGAGGAAGGAGAGAAGGAATTATGTTGGAAGAAATATTTTTGTTTACTGTAAGTAGGCTAATGTCAAATTTTTAGTAAACATTTTATTCCATTGATTAGATATTGTAGATGCATCCAAAATTACGATTAAAATGTATGCCTTAGAAATGTTAAAATTTACAAGAGGTTGCATGTAAAAATTTAATACTATTTTATTTGTGTACGTAAAATACTTGTTTTTTACCATTATCATAAAATATCTACGATTTCCTATTAACTCATGCCCAAAGTGTACTACATCGTTGAAAATATTATTAATTGTACTAACAAATTGTAAAAAGACTTATAGGGTGATTCATTTGAAAATTTTGAGATATTGCTCGATTTGCGATTTGTTTCACCCTGTATTAAAGAAGCCACAGATGAAAAAAGTAATTAATACTGAGCATAGCCAATGATGTGTGTGTGACATTTGATTACAAAGACCTGTTGTTTTATTTATTTTACTGTTTTGCATAGTGTTAAAGAGGAGGTCTTTTTTGCTAATAATTGGCCACATATCTGTAAAACATACTTATAATATACTAGAGTGCTATATCTTTGTAACGCTCTCGGCGAGATCTTTTCGATTCTTGAACAAAATATAGTATGTTCCATTCAAAAAAATGTAAGTTTGTGCTGCTACGTGGTTTTGGAACACCCTGTAGAATCAAAAGTATTTTCAAAATGTGACCTCAGTAACTGTATTAGCTCACACAAAATTATAAAGTTCTATCTCTCACCACAACGATGTAATCCTCCGATGTCAGAAGATTGCCCCACCCTGTATATGGTTTTATAGCAATATGAGGTGTTTTGAAGGAGCAGATTACCTCCAAAAGATAGACTGTAATTCTGTTTATTGTGATTCATTCTACGTCACTTTCAATTCTGTTTTATTGCGAAACTCCTTCTTGAGAATTTTTGAAAATAGGGATAAAGCACGTTTAGTTACAATTTATGCAGAAACCGTATCTGTTACACAAACAAAAATAAATTTCAATCCATGTAATGATCTCCAGAAAAACCAGTTTTTTCCTGGAGCCTGGGAAAAAAATACGAAACTGGCAACAGCGTGAAAAAAAAATTCATCTCCGATGCCGATCAATTGTAACAACTTGTCGATGTCATGACTAGTTCAGAAGTTATCCGCTTCAGTATATCTTTAAAAGATAATCTGCTCCTCAAATTGCTATGCTTTCTATTAGCTTCACGTGTATAGTTTGGCAAGTTTATCTGAAGCTACGGGGAATCGGTATGAGGCGAGGCGTTTATGTCATAAACGTACAAATGGCGTACGGTATACCTATTTTACCAAGTAAAATTGAATATTTTACCAAGTGAAATTGAAAAAACAAAGGCAACTGACAATACCAACGACACTGGATGAATCAATATCAGTCAATTGACTGAATCAGAGGGAAGAACACACGCACGCGCTTGCCAATGAGAAGTCAGCTCTCGATTCGGAGGGTGTGGGTGTGGGTGTCGTACAACGCTGCCAGAGCTTAAAGAATCCCGTATCAAATTTGGAAAGTGCTCATCTTTTGATAGGTATTCATAAATTGAAAAAATAATGTCAATAGAAAAAATCCAAGGAAACAAGCACATTGAAGAATTAACGTTCAATCACATTGTTGATATTGCTAATAATAAAAAGTCCATTTTCTCATTATTATCACCATATATTTAGCACTTCAGCTTTTCCATAGTTAAACGTGGCAATGTCTAATGTTTTCGATTGCATTCCTCCCACGGCTTCAGATAAACTTGCCAAAGTATATGTATGTTTGTTTGTAGCTCAACCTTTAAACTCTAAGGGCCGGTTGTAGATGTCACAGGTGAACGTTAGTTTAACAGAACTGCCAGTCAACTTTGAACCGAGTTCATTTTGATTTTCGTTGTAGAGTGCAAGATCAACATTAGTTTGGTTGAACGCCGTTCAAGTCACGTTGGTAGCACTGAACTACGCTTTTCATCTGAAATTTTAATGTCCCATGCCAAACTTGATCGTTGACTGACAGTGTTGATTGAGAATTACCATCGGTAATTTCCTATAAAGCATATTGTAGATATAAATCAATTTTGTATATTAGGTGTATGTGGTTGTAAACAAAAAGGTGGTGGTTGTTGTATTTTGTGTGGAAAATTAATGGAGAAAGCAAATAAAAAACGATCAACAAATTTCAGTTCGAAAGAAGAGAATATTTTAATATCCTTATGGCCTTATTCTATACAAAAATGTTAGCGGTAACAGCGCTGTAAATCTTCAAGATCGAGAGATGTTACGAGATGTTTTGACACTGTTTGTTATAAGTTGAATTGTAAATTTTCATGAAATGAGTCAAAATGAACAGGCTAAATAAAAAAATTTATTTTATACTTAGAGCCACATTTAAAAAATCCAGGAAATGCAAACGCCATCCATTTTTTAAATAAAAATGATATATAAATAGTTCCTCTCAAAAAGTCTTTTTCCTTCTGGTTCCTTCACCTCTTGCTTTACATAATCAGACCAATAACTTAAAAATTAGGAAAATTCTACTACACAACATAATATTAGTGAAGTTAGCTACGATGTAATATTGCGCTCTCAATAATTTTTTTACATAGGGTGGTTCAGAATACGATTTTTAACCGCGCTGTTGAATTTGATTTAACATTGCGATTTTAACTACATCGATTACAATTCTCACAGCTCATTTTTCTAATCGAAATCTACATTTAAATTCGATATCAGACCATATTTCAAAATGTCTGGGTCTATTTCTAAAGGTTTGCGGTCTTCTAGGATGTAAAAAACCATTCAAAATTTGTAAAACATCATTTTGATTGAAATAATGAATTATTATCAGATATTCAACCTCACTTTTTAAGGTTAACAACTCAACGTCAAATGCCAAAACCCTCTTGAACCGCCTTTGAACGCCCTTCGAGGACCGTTCACGTGAACTTCTATTTGAACCACAGATCAGTAGTGACTGACGTACTTACAACAAAAATTTGCAAATAAACTCGGATCAACGCAGAACCACAGTTGAACTATGCATCTACAACCGAGCCTAACTCTACTCACTTTGAACGCTCAGATCAATTCGAAATTTTGCACACTTGTCATGGACCGATGACAATACAATATAGTAATGAAATATTGGTTGTTCCATTTCAAATAAACCATAGCTTTGATCTGGTATCGACTTTCGTAAGTACTAAAAGACCACACCTCAAAATAAATTAAACTAAAAAGTAGAAAAGGATGATATTATTTAAGAATAAAATTATATACGAGAAAACTAATGTCATTATGGTATTAGCGTGGTGTGCTCAATATTAATTGTTACAATTTTTAACTAGTTATTTTCCGAAAGCTGGTGTTTGTGTATAAATGTGGTACAAAGCCTGCACCCCTTGCTTTCACCACAATGACAATAATTTTCTCCTTTATTTTTGAATTGAGAATTATTCTTCACTTCTCATTTCGGTTACCTGTAAAGCGTGTTTTTTAGTTTTTTTTTTTTAATCTACTCTTATTTATTCCTATTGGTTCAATTTGAAGTATTGACAATAATAGTTTTGTACTGTTTTATTTTTTCGGAGCAGGACTTCTACCAAAAAAGATTATCAAACGTGTGGAAATCTAGCGCGTGATATCACGCACCCCTCCTTAATGCCGTCAAATTGCCTACTATTTGGCCAGCACAAGTTCTTTGCTTTGTAGTCCAAGCAATAGGTCAATATTTTCAACAAAATTCCTAGTCAAAAGCGGATGGTGATAAAAATGGTGTTTAACTTCATGAAAATTACAAAGTTGGAGGTTTATTACATGGAGGTTACAAACAATCTGTTTTGAGTTCACAATTTGTGTCAATTCATAAGATCTGGTGTGGAAGTATACTAAATTTATTGTTAACGTTAACGGTGTAGGTTTCGTAACTCGTCAGGCCTAAAAGAAAGCTCTCGAGTTTCTTCAGAATCCAAAATCACTGGAAAATTCTTGGAGTATCCTTGTATTTTTCTGACTGGTTTGCTCATGTTTTCTTCTCATGCTTTTAACAACTATCAGAACCATGCTTGGAGAAACTATAACATATAATAAAATAGTGCAGAAGCTAATGTTTGGAAAAATTACAGGGAGTGAGTCCAATTTTATTAGTTTGATTTTTGTCTTTTTGGAGCACATTTTGAATATTCGTCTAGGTTCACTGAATCTATTTGCACTACAGTTCAGTTTGAAGAGTTCGTTTTTGTTTTTTCATCTGAAATTGTACCTCAGAAAGTTCTTAACTTATGTTTTCGCATTCTACTTGCGAAAGTAATATTATTCATTGAAACTACATACCTACAGATTATTCAGTTCCATCATATAACTACTGTCCAACTGGATATTGTTTATCACTTCTCCAAATTTTTGAGAAGCTACCACATACAATGCAAATATTAGTTCTTTGTATGTCTAGGCCGCGAAATACGTTTTTAACGTATCGAAAGAACAGTTATCGCGGGGACCGCTTGAGGTCGTTGGAAAGTTTCGCGGCCATGGCATATAAACTATTTTTCATGCAATCGTTACAATTATTTAACTAGATAATTGTAAATTAATATATTATTGCTCTAAATCCTAAAATTAACAGATGCTCAATTTATTTAACAATGTCACCGTGTGCTATGGAAATGATATGTTTCAATTTATCCAAAATATTTTGACAGTTCTTGACAAAACGCAAAATGTCTTATACTTATAGCGATATTTCATTACCTCTCACTCCTCCTGAACTTAAAAGCGTTGTAAACTCAATAAAAATGATAAATAATCATTGTCTTTGTAGTATTTCAGAAATGTCAAATTTGGAAGTGACGTTTGGTTTCGCAGCCGTTGCTATGGGTAACGGCTACGAAATTGAGCGCGAAATACTGACTCTTTCTTTCTTTTTCGAAAACTGAATAATTCAATCTAGGATTCATTTAGGGTCCGTGGAGTGAATGCTATTGGTCTATCCTTAGGTACATTTTTTCCTTGAGATAACTCCGCACAGATTGCATATTTGATAGCATCCGTCGTAAGTGTTTATGTCTTAGAAAAATCCAGATTTTGTAAAATGGGGTGATTGAGTGATATTCCTTCACAAATTTGGTATGAATTTATGAATTTTCGGTCATGTAAAATTTTCGAGTACTTTCTCAAACATCTTATCAAGGGTCCAGTTATTCTGAAAAAATCGGGTATAAAACGCCTATAATAACCTAAAAGTCATTAGAAACGTTCCATTTCTGTTTGTTTCCCAGGAACTGGATAATTTCTTACAGCATTAACTTTCTCTGGACTTGGCTTTACGCCGTCGGGGGTAATCACATGTCCTAAATAGTCTGTACCAAATTGTCTTTTGCAAAGACTCAGGCTTATCTTGAGCTTTCAAATAGTGCTGTCTAAGTCTATTTGAAAGGACCCAAGTAACACAATAAGCATCGATGTAGATTTAAAATCGACTTTTGTGTCACTCTTGAAGCTAATAGGCAATTGAAACCGTCCACTAAAGCTTTTACATGTAGCATTCATTACGTAATCGCTGCTTAAAGGGAGCGCGCGGTTTGGCCTTAAAGTAGATTTGATAGCTTATTAGCAATTCAACCTGTAGGCCTGAATAGCCAAAAATCGGCACCAAAAGAGCATTTTATTGGATTTGATTGCCAACATTGGCTATCAAAGCGATATAAAAAAGCAGTCGTTTAGTCCAGATATGGCTTTCAATGCTTTGAATGATCATGCGCAGTTAAACGTTTCTCGTGAGAATGTAATGAAGTTTTGTTATGGATAAATATTAGATTGATATTGGAAATTTATGCCAACGGTTATGTAGGTGTTCACAAAAACAAACATCGTCAACTGTTATGGCAGAGATCTTTCCTTCAACATATTATGACTATTATTATTGTTTTTGAAACTGGAAAATATCATTGTGAACCATTAGAAGTCTCTGCAAACCTTAATTTTTGGTAAAATGTGAATGGAATACTTCCTGAAAACAGAGGGACCAGTGATAACTGTGAGCAAAATATACTTTTCGTGCAACCGGACGCAAAACAAGCATTTTGCAGCCGCAACAGAGGCCGCAAAATGATATTTTGCGGCCGTTAAACAGAGTGACGGCCGACAAAAATTTTTACGGCCGTGCCCATAGTGACTGCCGGCAAACTGAATTTTTACGGCCGTTCCAATAGTGACTGCCGGCAAACTGAACGCCACTACAGCATTTGACATTTCTGAAATATGACAATAACAATGTATTTCGAACCAAAAACTAACTGTCTTTTCTAAAGAGACATGATGTTTATTGAAATTATGTAATTTTCACGGTTGCACGAAAAATATTGTGTATACTATGGCCGCGAAATGTTTTCGCGACCTCGAGATTATCTTGCCTCGGCCGGAGCGGCCTCGGCGATAATCTCTCTCTCTCGGAACGCGAAAAAGCATTTTGCGGCCTTAGTATACAAATAACTATTACCTACGACCCCCTCTGTAATCAGTCAATAACACACAGTCGGTATCAATGTAATGACGTCTATTACGCATTGTAAAAAAAACGCACAGCTGTAAAGTAAATCGCACGGCTTCCCTAGCAACATCTTAGCAACTGTCAATAGACGTCACCATTTTATTCAAAATTTTCTATTTGAAAACATTCGATATGGCCACGTTTAACTATGAAAAGCCCAAAGGGCTAAGTATATGTATTGATTATAATTGAAAAATGGACTTTCGATTATCAACAATATATTAATAATGATTGAACGTTAGTTCTTTAATGTGCTTCTTTCATTGGTAATAGAGTAATGGAGATGGAGTTTACCAGGTACCTCTAATTATGTTACTGTTATTTATCATGCTTCTTATAAAAAATACAAGTACAAGTAGGTCGTAGGTAAAGTATAGTACGTAACTCGTGTTGTGACACATTTCACGCACTCACGGGACTTTTCCATTTGTGCGTAAAATGCTTCTTACCACACACGTTACGTAATATACTATTATAAATTGAATTATTTTATTATAAATTACGGTGTTGTCATATTCAATTTTGATACCTATCAATGAATTATATACATCCAATTGAAATTGAAGTTTTTTGTAGTATTTTTGGTTGGATTGATTGATAACATTAAGTGATGAATTGAATTGATTTATCTTTCCCAGATTTTCTGAAATTTGTATCCCAGTTTGAAATCAAATAATATTCTGAACCAGATTGCATATCGGATATTCATATAAAAATAGTATCATATACCTATCAGTAGATAGATGGAAAAACTATGGCAGCATTGCTCATTATCGTGAGCAAATGGTTCGGCCATGTCTTTTATTGTATTTCATAAGCATTTTTCTATGCCAGTACGAAGCTTTATGGAATTAAAAGCTAGATAGCTATTTGTATTGCTTTGTGAAAGCTTTCAAAATTATAAAGTTGAATAAGAAGAAGATTATTGTGAGGTTAAGTTTTGAGTAATAGATTGTTTTATAGGTCATATTTTATAATTATTTCCTAATAAGAAATGAACACCAGTAAAGTTATTGGAAAGTGGAGATAAAATTTTGTGTGTTGTTCCTGAGGCATGAGGCAACAACAAATTTTCCACCAAGACGTAGTGTTATTAGCCTGTAAAGTAAGAGTCCTACGACAAGGCCAATAAAGAGACCTGGTTCAAGAACCAGGAAGGTGATCTTCTCTGTGTCTATAGTTATTTCGTTGTAACTTTTAGCTGCTCTACTACTTTTATGTACACGCCTGTAATACGCACCTGTTCGTCCAAATTTCCGTAGTTTTGTAATTTCCCATTCATTTTTATTCCAATCATTTTTTCTATGATCTATAATGATTTCTGAAATATCATGAAACCTTTCAACTGAATTGAGATTTACAATCACATTAAGGTTAGCAATACTGTGGGTTTTTTCTGGAATCAATTTCCATTTAAAATCCAAATTAATTCCAATCAAAAACTTTATAGTATTGCTTATAAATGGTAATAAATTAGGCACTTAAAGGCATTTTAAGAACACACTAAATTCCAATTGGGCTATTCATTTTTTTAGGATTCTTTAAAGTCATTATCTCTATTTTTTGGCTACTTTTCATGACTTACTAGCAATCATTGCTACTTGGTTGCAATATTTAGTCTTAAACTAAGGAAGGCTTAAATTATTTTATGGAATAATGCTCAGAATATGCTAAACTTTATCATTTTTTCTGAATTACATGCTTCGATTTAGCATTATTTGCTTGGTAAATGAAATATGTTACTTGAGGATGTACTGTATATAAAAATGTTGTCCAAATAAACTATGCAAGATTCATCTGTGAGTCCTCGTAGTACATTGTCCGTGACACTTTGAAATGTTGGTGGACCATCAAGTCCGAGACTAATACGTGTGAAATGAAAATGTCCTTGGGGAGTGCTAAAAGCAGTTTTGTCAACGTCTTGTGGGTCTATTTCGATTTGATGAAAACCACTAGCAAGGTCAAGTGTCTTAAAGTAATTTGCTCGACCTAATCTGTCTAGTATTTTGTTTGTTTGTAGTATTGGGTATCGATTTTGAATAGTTTTCCGTTTGATTTTCTGTAATCCATTATCAAACGCCATTTTTAACTCATACAATACAATCCAAATTGGTGAAGAGAAAGGGGAATTGGAATGCTCAATAATATCTTCGTCTGGCACGTTTGCAGTTTGTCTATTAACTTCTTTCTTGGCTTTGCATGAATAGGGCTATCATCTGTCAAATTTATCTAATGTTTTTTTTTTGTGAAGCTTAATGGTCTTTCTTCGCAATAAAATATAATATCGATATTGGAAACAAAGATTTTTAATATGATCTTTCTCTTCTTAATTACAATGGGAAAGTCTAAGATGGTCAAAATTTGCTTCAAGTTTATTATTTTGTGGAATTGATAATTGAGAAGCAGAATGAATATCCATTTTCCATGATTAGTAAAAAAGTGTAAAAAGAGTATTTATATTTCCGGTTTATGGAAATAAGTAGCTACATTTAGATTTTGGGATATTGGTTTGAATTTTTAATAATTTGATTATAAAACTCAGTTGATATAAAGTTTACCTCAGGCTTCTGGTTTATAATTTTGGATATTGCTGGGTCGATTATTTAGAGCAAGGAAAGTAGCTCTTTTAAATTTTACGTTTCCATGCTAGCTGGCGCCCCAATTGACGGATTGAATTAAAATTGTTTATTTGATTGATATCCCACTTATAATAGCATGTAGTGATTTCAATCACATAATTCAGAAGGAACAAAAACGAATCGCTTGGAATAATAGTACATTGTTTACCGGGTAGGAAAAGCTTAACATTCC
>CAJUYI010006712.1:0-13250 GCA_910591695.1 Galerucella pusilla
AAAAATAAAATCATTTTTAGAAACTTTAGACTTGAATATTTGCTTCAAAACTGACAACAATTTATCCAAATTCATTAAAAACAACAAATCCAAATCTTCAAAACTAAATAAATCAGGAGTTTATAAATTAAAATGTGGTAATGACGACTGTGATAAAATTTATATAGGTAGAACTTTTAGGAATTTTAAAACTAGAATTTCAGAACACAAACGTAGTTATGACAATCAAAAATTAGATTCCAACTATTAAAATTATTTATTAGCAAACCAACACTCTTTCGATTCAAATTTTGAAATTTTGCATATAGAAACTTAATCCTTCAAATTAAATATTTTAGAAGCCCTAGAGATAAATAAAAACAAATATTCAGATAATCTTCTTAACGACCAACTTGACATTAACAATTCTCCCTTATTAAACCTTTTTACCTAGAAAGGATTGTTGTGAATGAGTTTCCAGGTAAACTTGTTAAATACTTTAGTTAATCCCATATTTAGACAAATTCATTTTATTTCCTTGTAATTAGATTATAATTGTATTGTTAAATATTCGTATAATTTAGTATTAAGGCACTGTATAAATTTAAAATTTCTCATTATACCTCCATTCGTTTGAAAAAACTACTGTGTTAGTAAAACGCGTCACAACTTTAATTTTAAATATAATGTAGATTTAACAAAATAAAATTGTTTAATTTCATAAGTCGTCTTTTATATTTTGCATATAGAGCTAGACAAAAATTTTGTTGAATTATGATCCAATGTAATACATGACAGTTGATTTTGATATTTTATATTTGTTGACAACCCTCGTATTCGTGGAATAGCATATTATACTTCATGTTTGAGTTAACATGCTCCATTTTATCAATCTCTAAATGCCAATGTGCAATCCTGATACTACGTTCTATAACAAAATTCATGAATTCCGAATGCATTATATCCGTATGATATATTCAGACATAATTTAATACAGTCTCCAATCAGCATCAAGTGTGCCATGCATAATCTAACTTGCAACTGAGTTAGCAGACTATTTGGTCATTATGCAAATGACGGTGATGCCAACTTCCTGCACTATGTCGACAGATGGCAGCAAAGCATCAAGCATTTCAAATGACGGCCGCTGATTTCGTTTACAATAATCTACATAGAATTTAAACGTATCCAAGATTCTCGAAAATATTGTGTCATTATTTACTAACCTAAACAAAAAAAAACACTGAACAAGCTAACAACTCCGAAAATATATCGCAGCATATAAAAAAATTATATTTGCATACAACGGTTATATACATAATAATAAACCGTAGTGTTTTTACAACCCCATAAATTTCGGGAAAGTTGATGGCACACCATAAACTATTTGCTTTTGCATAACAATAACAAACGAACAAGCGCAAATATGGTTTCTCATTAGTCTATCGCTACAATAACTTCATGTGGTAGGATAACCTGCGACCGGGTAATAAAATAATGTTTTTAAATATAAATTCTTCGATTGTTCCAGCTGTTCATATTTGTGGAAAACAAACTGGAAAACCGGGGTATTTGATTTGTCGTAATTGCAGTTTTCAACTACGCTTTGTTTCACCAGTCTTTTAAATACGTAGTGGCTCACAGCATTTAGGCCACATGTGACCCATTGTACATCCTCCCGAGAAGTTGTCCTTCTAGGTATCGTCCACCCAGGAAGGTGGACAGGTCACTAGGAGACGTCTCCTTTATATCGGCAGGTGAAGGCCAAGACTCACCGAACACACACTCTCTTATTGACGATTACTCCGGACACTCGCATAAGACATGCCTGACAGTTTCATCTTCCTGTACAAACATCCTGCATAGAGGTATGTCCACTACCCCCTTAGTTCCTTAGTTGACAGTGGCCAGTCAGAAATCCTACTGTTGAACGTAGGTTTTTTCTGATCATCACCAAATATTTCTTCGGCCCAGCTTCCCAGGGTCGCCCAGGGTGATCCTAGCAAGACTGCATCCTTTGATTTCCTCCCATCTCTTAAGGGATTGAGCATGGGTGTAGCGTTTGGCTAGTTCCACAATTGTCGAAGTCGTTAGACCGTAGGTGTCACTGGGTCCTAAAATGTTTAGTCCAGACGCTTGCCTGGCTGAAGAATTGGCAATGCGATTACCTTTTCTCCTGTCGAGCCCTATAACCCACCTCAGGATAATATTGTTATCTGCCGAGGCGTTAGTTAAATCTTGGTGGCACTCTATTACTAGCCCCGATCAACGAACATTAACAAGACAAGAAAGGTCACTCTCCGTCAGAAGTTCCATGTCCAGCTCACACAAGCGCGCCGACGATTTCGACAAATTCCTGGAACCGTGCACGTGCTCGTGCTTATACGAGGTTGATGCAAACTGCTAGCAATTAGAACGAATAAACGTTCACTTACCAGGGTGATTTAAAAACATCTAGCAATAATTGTTATTGTTACCTATTCCGCTTAGTGGGAATTAAAATAAAAAAGGAATATCGTCAGGATATTTAATTGGTGAATCTAAACATAATTATAACATTTTTCAGGAAAGACAGGAGTGTACGGAGCGTACCAAACTAATGCATACTGAATATCAGTGTTCTAGGAATGACCTTTGACATGTCTGGAACATCAAACTACGATATCTCTGACAAATGAATGAAATTTCATTAGAAAGGAAAGAAGGTTTGTGTATACTTCGTTAGTTCAAATAACGTTCAATCTTGTATATCACAATACGTGTTCTCCCACCTTTTATTTGACTGAGGGCAAATAAAAAACCAACAATTAACCACGTTCCAGTGGCTCTTTTCATCTTGTGACTTAATTACGTTCTATTTGTTTGTTCATCAACGAATAACGTTAAATCATCGGCAGATAACTTCCAATAAACCAGGAGTGTTTTCATCGATTCCTGAAGTGCAAAGCACTCTCACAGAGAGGACTGTCACAATTAACTAGAAATAGTAATTACCAGTCTCTTTGGTGGCACGATCAGCCGAAACCAGATTATTGTAGCAAAACCGTTTTAATGGCGTTACTTGGAAGCGCATTTTGCATCGCCAATGCACATAAAATTGAGTTCAGTTTGATGACTTTATGGAATCCCTACTTATACATAAATACTATTTATAGTACGGTAACTAACAATATCGGTTCACTCATTCCTGTTCCCTTTTTAAAAGATCTACGCGCAGCTAGTACTCGTAGAAGCAAACGCAGAATTACCTCGAATACATCGAAAATGAAATGATGAAAAATATCCAAAACAAGATAAAATATTTAGGAAAAATTGATCAAACAAGCATCAATATTATAAAAAGAAGATATTTGTTTGTTTGTGTCATCTTAGTCTTTGAATCCTTCAGCTTCTTCTCCTTATTTGTTCTGCACCTTACACTATTAGGTATTTAATTCTTTAATTCTCTATTTCTCACAACTTTAGTTTTAATGCTTTCTGTTTTGTAGAGTCTACAGTGTCCTTTCAAAAGTTCAGCCAGGATTTTGACTGTTCGGGTATTCTAGCTAAATAGATACCATGTGAATGTTAACAAGCCTTTGACTCTGTCTCATTCCCAGCACATTTTTCTCACTTAAATGCCCTTGGGCCTGGTACCCCTGCTAAAGATAGCTCAAATGAAATTGGGATTTATCAACACTTTATTCCGTTGTATCTGACAGTGGTCTTTCCTTTCGACTCTTGTCTAGGTAATTGTACTGCATAGTGCTGTATTGCTTAAGCCTTTGTCTGAGCATAGTAAGTCTTTGGCTGGGCTATAAGTTTTCGCTCCCACATCGTCCCTGGTTCTTGAGCCATCTGTCTAAACGGTATTAGAGGTCTTTTCATCCACTTTTTTTTTGCATGTTATGACTGTTTGAAGGTTTTCCTTGAAGCTATACTTATAAGATTAGCAAGAGATTTAAGAGGTTATGTATTTGGCTTCAATATTCATTTCTTCGGAATATACGAGAAATTTCATCTGTTCACCAGGATAAAAAATGACTCCACTATCCTAAACGTTAATAATAAATCTTTTGTGAAATCTTGATCTAAACCACAATTCGATTAAATCTTCCAACCAAAATTGCAACCGGTCTATTTTCAGCACTTGTGTTGTCGTTCTTGCAGAAACTGCTTCTCTATTTAGATCCGTTTGTTAATTAATCGGTTTTGTGTGACAGAGTTCTGGGACGTACACTCAAACTAGCGTTCTATTATTACGCTCTCTTTAAGGATTTGATAAAGGATTTAGGTAACAGAGTGGCTGTAAACGATTTCGAATAGCTGCGAAAGCACTTTCTAAGAAATGTATAATTACCACTAAATTATAATAAGATATAAAAGAACTTTATTAGGAAAACGTAACTATATCAAAATATAAAAAGCTCTCAACGCCGTTTCCTATTGAAATTCTTTTCGAAACTCTTGAAAAAGCCATTTCCCCATTACGCTTTATCTAAGACATGGGTTTTAGTTCCTAGGTCACTTTCAATTTTCCTTAAAGATAACTCCTGCTGGCATCTATCATTTTCACAAAGTTTTCGAGCAGAAACAACTTCAATACTTCCAGCTATAACTTATTTATGGAATTAGCTGTTGTTCTAGACAGACATAAACAAGTGAGGACAACGTTGAAATATTAATTTTTATAAATAATCTAACAATAATTCGATATTCTTGGTAGCGTTAATTTGTAATGTAAGTATAACGTTCTATCAGTTGGCGACGAAAAGTTAGTCAATTATAATATGGTTTGCGTGGTAGGGTTTGGTCTATTTATGGAAATTTTATAATGATAGGTCTGGATCGAAATTGTAGTGGCTATACTGTGATTTGAAAATGTGTTTAACTACATGGAAGGGTATTTTAATATTAGTTTGATTAGAAAGGGATTTAATTATGGATTAATATTCGACATTTTCTTCACAATTAACACTAAATAATTGAAAACTGCTATACCATAGATAATGTTGTTGGAACAGAAAACACTATCAAAGTACAACCGGTATACCTAGAGCGAGCTGATAAACTTGGTAAATATTTTTGACAAAAATCCTAGTAGAAAACAGAAAAATTCATATATTCGTCATTTTTCAATTGCAAGAGCTGGAACTTGGTACAAAAGAAGTTCTACGTATGCCCTTTATATGCGCGAAGAGCTGACGCCAAGCGTCGGTAACTTTTATCGCAATTTCAATTTTTACATACGATAATTTTCAACGTGTCTGGATGCGTGGTCGATTGTCCGATTTTAAATTTGAAAAAGGTTTTGGAATGTGTAAATGTAGAGCAACAAAACGTATATTCTCGATTTGAAATCAAGTGATGCGAAGTCAGCCTAAAACGCCAGGGAACATCGGCAAAAATGACCGAGAGCTGGAAAGCAGTGCATAGTGAGAGAAGCGGCTACCGAGGAGAGGTATAGTACAGTAGAAACGGTGAATGTTTTCCATCACGTGACTGTTACGTCAGCAACAATATTCATATGAATCAAATCAAAACTTCTGTCAACTCAATAGAAATAAACGTTATGACTAATATTCCAAATGTCGGGCTTTTACGAATTGGTAACTAAACAAGAAATTTAATTTTCTGATTGTAATTATCTGGTTAACATCTCGACATGTTTATTAAAACCATCGATATACTGGGTGAATAAGTTACAAAATCCAAAATTAATATCAACCATACTGGGCTTATTAGTGGAAAGCTAATCTTTGTAAGATATCTCGGATTTTGTATAAGGATTTACAATTGGTAGTTCATAAAAATGACATAATATCTAGTCTACTGACTCTAAAATTTTTAAAATTACACTTTCTAAACTGATTATATTGGAATGTTTTTTTGGATGAGCTATAGATTGTAAATAGAAGATTCCTACACAGCTTGAAAGTCGACGTTTCTGTGAATATACCATCATCAGGGCAATATATCAAATGGAATCCGTTTCGTATTAAATATAAAAAATAGAGATATCCGCAACAGACATCAAGATAAAATTGAAACACAGACGAATAATAGAAAATTTTTAAGTGGAACCCAAGGCCCCATATATCTTATTGGTGCCTGATCCTTTACATCAGCAGTTATTAACAAATAAGTAAAAGAAAACTACAAAAATAATAATGATTATTTATTGCTTCTGAAACACATGTTTACAGCAATGAGTACAAGGGAGTTATATGTAATTCATATTACAAATTTGTCTTCAAAGTTCATCCGTTTCGGAATCTGAGTTGTCCTCACCAGTATTTATTATCACTGGTTCAATTTGTAATTCCACTAAATTTTGTTCTCGAGTAAACCAGTCTTCGATTATTTTTTCGGTATGCCTGACACAATTATCCCAAATATTTGCATTACAATTTTCCAATGCTTCAAGGCCCTTTCATCACCGTATCCGTCTCTGCCAATATATTTATTATAATATGTTTTGCAGTGGGCCCAAATAAGCTCAATGGCATTAAACTCACAATGGTAGGGTGGTAGCCTCAAAACTTCATGACCATGTTTTCGGAACAACTCATCAATGACATATACATTTTCTTTCCGGTTCATTTCAGCAATTTGTAGTAGTTCAGGTCTTGAGAGGTTTTCATTAAAGACAACATTGTTGGCTTTCAACCAAGTGATAATTTCATTTTTTTTCGATGAAGTGGAAGGTTGCTTTTCTTCTAGTATACTATGATAAGGCGCATTGTCCATTATTATTAACGACGGTTCTTCTAAATTCGGAATTAACTGTGTCAAAACCCACTTTGTAAATATTTCACCGTTCATTTCACCGTGGTAATCTGACGATGATGATTTAGAGGAAAACACTAAACTGGCATCTTCCACAAATCCTTTGGATGAACCAGCATGAACAATAATAAAACGTTTACCGTCGTATCCTCCTGGTTTACGTACATTTTTGACATTACTGTCCTGCCAAGAAGTTAATTTGGTTCCTTTGGCATATATCCATGTTTCATCTAAAAATATGGTTTGTCTTGAAAATACACCATCACGATTTTCTCTATATTTGCGAAGAAAACATGCTCTTTGGCTAGCAATATTTGATCGTTCTATTAATGCTCTTCTATTGTCTTCCTTTGTACCTATATTTAAATCCCAAATGTTTTAATAACACCAATAAAGAGGTATTTCCAATAGAAAGAATTTCCTTATTTTTCAGTTCCTCATTTATGGTTTTGACAGTAACATGTTTCCCTAAAAAAATAAAAAGTTTAAAACTATCATTACCTCAAACTAAACAGAATTTTGTTATATTTACTTCATACTAAACTGGAATACACAATAATTTTGATGTTCAGATTTTTTTATAATTTATACCAAATAATTTATAGAACCCCATGTATGTGACATCAACAAATTTAAATTAGTAAACTTAATCGTGAAAAATACCATCTACACTCAGACCCAACAAATTGGTAAACATTTACTGACAGTGCCCAACTTGGAAACCAGCACATGTAGCAGCTATAATGTATCACATTCAAATTAAAAATATGCACAACTTCTGTATTCCAAAATTTTTATTACTCAGAACCTCTATGATCAAACTACTGGTTTTTCTAAGATTTTTATATACCATGCCAAAGCTGATGGTGAAAAATCACACTATATAGATAATACTACATGCAAAATCTTAATTATTAGGTACCTACTATGATCTCACTTCTTTTGTATTTAAAGTGTAAGCTGACTGTAATCTTAAGAACATGCGAAGATGTATTATTGTTTCACATGTTTCTTTACTTACTTTGTTCATACATGTTATATAAGGTATTCCGTACTGCCATTTTGGTTCCCTCGGGTAGATCCTCTGTTTTTGGTTTTAGTCGAGGTGTATAGCTAGGTGATGTTGGGAGTGTTGAAGTATTTCCCTTTCTCTTATTAAGGGAACATACAGTTTTAACTGATATTTTCAGTGCAGTTGCCACTCTCTGAAATATAATATTAAATAGAAATGTCCTTAACTAGATGTTGAAGTATAATACCTCCTGAACAGATGAAATAGGTTGAAAAGGTCCTCCGTTGTTTTTTTCCATCTCAAAATATTCAATTAAATTTTTAACAAACTCCTGTGCTCGTGAATTAAGCCGATTTCCAGGCATCTTCTGAAAATAACTGTTGGTTAATATACTGTTACAAGTACAATCAGACACTTGATTCATGCAACTTTGAAAATTCTACAGAGATTTACAAATTATAAATACTATTTACCATCTATAAGTAGTAAAAAGAGCATTTTAATATACCCGTCCCACGGTAATTTAGGTATTATGAAATGTCAAAAATTTACAAGTTGATAATGAATTATATTCGTACTTACCAATGTCAAATGGAATAAAAAGTTAAATTAGTCCTAACAAGAACTGATTTTCACAATAAATACACTTTCAATCCAAAAATTCGCTAAAAACAAGACAGCAAATCAATCTCGCATAACCTCAAATGCGGTAATGTCAAATTCAACTTTTAGTACGAGCAGTTATTCACGTTACGTCTATAATATCGTTGTCTCTTTTTACGATTATTACGGCAGATTTAAATAATTTATAACGTATGTCTTGCTGTTGGTCTTGTGAAGAAGACAATCGATCGTATGTTGCTATGTTTGATTTATATTGACAGAAAGAGATAGTATGTAGAAAATATGTGTTGTATGAATCGTAGATTGGGTCACGTGATGGAAAACATTCACCGTTTCTACTGTATATAAACGTAAAGCATAGACTCGCCGAGCGCCAGCGCGCACGAATATCTATAAATATATATCCATAAAAAATTACTGAACAACATTTGCGTATCCAAAACATATCAAAATAATACTACGCAATGTCTTTTATATGATGGCACCATCCGTTTTCTACTAGGTTTTTTGTCAAAAATTACTATTCTCGTATGCTCCGTTGCTTGGACCTCAAGTGGAGTGTATCATGAATTAAGAGAATATTTTTCCTCAAATGTCTGTTATAATGTGAAGAGTACATATCAAGGTTGTTGGACTTGAATGCTACACACCCTAAGAATGAATGTTGAACTATTTCAGAAGGGATCAGGTCCAATGTACTGCATTGATGAGACTTATCTGGTCGTTTCTTCCGCCAGTTTGCTGCAATAGTTTCAAGGTGCTTTTAAGGCACCCATGTAATCCCATACTAGCCTGGAGTACCTTAAGGGGCATCTACCAAATTCGACCTTGCACAATTATGCTTTGTATATTTTTTTGTTTCCCTACGTCCTCACGTTTAAGTTCACATAACGAAAATTTTATTAGAAATATGAAAGCTCCGCAACATGTAGGTAGCCAAGCGGTCCAAGCGGATTTTGGTTCACGTACATCGTCAGTACTGAACTGGGAGACCGCCGAGACCGGCGAGCGTTGTATCAACAATGGAACGGCACGCGACTACCGAAGCAGAGAGACAATGTCAGTCATAGAAGGATAGAAAAGCGAGAGATGGATTTTTATCCGATATTTTAGTGGTAGCAACCGAATTTCAATAAGGAATTGTACGGTCATAAGTAATTTGAGGATTCTGAGATTTTTATATAGTATTCATAAAGCTTCAAATTAGACCCCTTATAAATTAGTTTTTCCATTCAATCCATATTTAATTCTTTACAAGGGCTTAAACTTTGCTTAATATGTGTATTTTTCATATTTTTTTCAACAAAATTTGGTTAGCATTTCAAAGTTTTTATTCAATGAGAACTCTAAGTTCAACATTAATCTACATGATATATTTTTTTCTTAATTTTCAATACATCCAGTACTTCAAAATTCTTTGCCAAAAATACTTCGATATTTTGTCAAATCGCTGCCGATAGATTCCCCTTAAGGACCTCTAGTCAAACCAGAGCACAAAAGGCTATGGAACCGATGACTTGAATCATTTACTGGACGTATTGAATCAATCAATCAATCAACGGATCTAATACAAGCTTACATTAAAAAAAAACAACTTTCAATTAATAGTATATTACGTAACAAGAGTTGTAAGTAACCCATTACGCACGAAATTAAAATTATTATAATGTTTTGCCGACATTTAGAGTCATCACTGTTTTAATCTAAAATGTATTTCTCTGATGCTAAAAGTTTTTATGTTTTTTCATTGATTATTTTTTTCACTTGTCAAAATCTGACATTTTGGTGGTTTTAACCAATAGCAATACATTATTCTAGCCAATCATTCGGTATTATACTGATAATTCTGCTTCCTCATCGATAAAACCTTGTTTACATCGAAACGTCAAAATTTTACTTTGAATTTGTCATTAATGACAACTAAAAGTGCTTCGAAGTTTATTGAAAAATGAACACAAACCGATTGAGTGCCATCACCCAAGAGAATATTGAACATTCAGGTAATACAAACTTTTAAATTGTTGAAAAAAATAATCTTCCCAAATACAACTCGCTCTTCAAATTGTATCACATAATTTTTCATTTTCATCACTCAAACTTGTTTATTTTAGGCAAAAACATTCAAACAAACCGAATTTAGATAAAATCCCTCGTCCTAACGGACTCGTGATTTTATCAATCGGTTTGTTTTCATATTTTTGCCAAATAAACAAGTTTTTGTGGAAAAGAAAAAATTATCGATAAAATTTGAAGCACTCGTGGTATTACCTTTGATTAAAAGTATGTAAATAAACCAAATAAAGTAGTACGTGAATAAAAATTTGATTGTAATAATTGAACCAAGAAGTTTAAGTTTTCTTCTCAAAATGCACGTGTATGTTATGAGATCTCATTACGTGCATGTTATTGTTGAATGTCATTTACAAGGAATGTTGACAGTGCTATTTTTGACGTTTACAGACATGGGCGTAGAAAAATATTTTTTCCTACAACCACTAAGCAAAACACGCTTTTCTACACAAATTTTAAACGAAAAGCAGGCTTTTGATAACCGTTGGAAAAGTGATGCTAAAAGTACACGCTATAGCACTTTTTCGAACCGAAATGTCAAACAAAGCAACCTATGACCTGTCAACTTTTTCTGACCATTCAACCTAATAGTGAATTTCTTATTAGTGTACAATTTTCAAATTTAAACCAAAAGTAAGTGAACGATTTATTTTATTATTTATTCTAATTATAAAAACATCAACCTATTAAGCATTATTCAAGGAATTATGAACCAAGATCAAAATAATTTATCTTTTGAGTTGTCCTATTCGGACATTGAAAATACTCGTCCAGATATTATCAAAAAGGCTTGAACTGTAACCGAAAATTTTTTACCTGAGGTTCAAATTTTACAATTAATTATACATTTAACTTATTTTTATATTTATTTCCATATTGTAAGTTCTTTCTGTTTAAATAAAATTTATAATTATATAAATTACTGTATTTCTTTCATTAATAAATGTGGTTGTAGGATAAATATTGTGTACAACTTATACGCAAATCACTTTTCCCACTCGCTAGATTTGCGACCAGTTACAAACTACTATTTCCACTATCTATTGACCGATTTGTATGTATGGTTGAAATAATACCCTTCTTGGTGTGCTTCATCGATTGCGACATATATCCGGGTTTTCGGCAAAGTCGTTTATTTTATTTGAATATTTTGACATAAATTTAACCTTAAATTTGATAAATAAAATCATTAGAATCGTATTTAGCCAAATTAGAAAAGGCTATGCAATTAATAATCACCAGCTTCTTTTTCTAACTGAAAATACTTGGAAACTTTCAAAATACTGACGTTTTTCCGTGAATTCATGCATATTTTTGTATTATTTAAATAAATAAATCAATAAAATTAATATTCACTTTTCAGACCTGTCGAAAACTGTCAGTGTGACAGTAGAAAAAGACGTAAGACTTATTACCGCTACGAAAGTAACGCCTTCATAGTATTTTAAATTCTCGATTGATAGGTTGAGCTTGCGCGTAATCTAAACATCAACCAATCAAATTTTTGTGAGTCAAAGAATAGGGTTAAGATTTGTAATACATTTAAACGGTTCATTATTAAGATATTTTGATTGGGATTAATCACAGACCTGCCTTTTTTCCATTTCTTCCTACCTAATGTGTTAGAAAGACATTAACAATCGATGACGCACATCAAGAAGGGTTTTATTTCAACCATATATGTGTCACATCCCTTAAAACGGCTTTCTTTTTCATGATTGATTTTCGATTTCCAAATTAAATAATATAGAAATCTTATTTTCTCTCCGAACGTCGCCCCAATACCAATTTTTAACTCAGCAGTGCGCTTAAATGCCACACTAATTTAAAATGATGAAATACTTCCGTCGACGAAACTCGATGATTAACATATGTCTGTGTGATTTGAGAAATCTCAAAATATTGTCAAATTGGAGACAACATCCCTGACGACATAAGGGCGTACACAACTTTGATGTATGATCTTGTGGTTTGATATAGCGAAACTGGAATGAAATGAGGAGAATTACTTATGGCACCTTGTACCTACAAACACGAGAATCTACTTCAACTAGACGTAAGTGTATATTAGAAGATAAATTTAGATGCATCTTAAGGGTAAAGGAGTCTGCTTGGTGATAAGATTGAGTATTATTTAGCGGTATGTAATAACGATTTGAATACATTTGCATCTGTATTGCTTCAAAGCAACTAGAAATTTATACAGGTCGATTGAACGTTTGCCATACTATATTTATTTTAATGTCTAATATTAATATAGAAATTGAATCTCCTCAATAATCCCTCTATAGTTAATAAACAACTAACTAGGCACAGATATCTAAAAGCGTTGTTTATAAAATGAACAAGAAATGTGTGGCAAAAATTTTGGATTGGTTTCGAAGCTAAAACAAAGAAAGCTAGTTATTCCTCCATGGAAGAACCTCATCACTCTAACTACGTCACTACCTAACGGAGGCATATAATTGTTGTTGTCCTGCACCACGCTTGAACAATAACATTCACAACAACCTTATTTATTTATATTTATACAATAATTAAATGTTCGAACGTTTTGTTGGAATCAGATCAAAGAAATTTAATTCTTATTTTAAATATTTATATTACATTATTATATTGGGCCAAAAAGCGTCAAAGGGGGACCTCACTAACTATACTACTGGTTAGCGATGAAGTTTTGTGCTCAAGAGTGCTCCAAAAAACTTCTCAAGAGGCTGCTTCGAAGGCTATGAAGTCTACAACGCATCAGAAGCTGCAAAAAATCTCTTGAGCAGCTGACTAGACAAAACAAAGTAGC
>CAJUYI010006713.1:0-13248 GCA_910591695.1 Galerucella pusilla
GTTAAGACGCCAGAGAATAGTTCGTTCATAGTGCCCCACCCTGTATAATTTTAAGATATAATTTTTTTCATACCTTTTCCCCTATGAAAATATGTAAAAATTAATTTATCACCTTTTATTTATTATTAAAAATCTTAACTCTCACCAAATATTGAAAAAGAATTCTGATTGCATATTTATATTTCCTGCGGTTGCGGAACACATACGTACTTAGTTTACCGAGTTTTTTACGGAAAAACCATTGATTGGACGAAATAAGCGCAGAAGACCTTTTTTATTGCAAAACACTTCCCCTACACGGTGGTGTTTTTTATTCTTCTCCACCTTCCTCCCGCGCGAAATATTGGAAAATTTGGAAAAAAAGGTTTTTTGATTTTTTTTCTAATTTGGGAAATCGAGACTGGTAAACTTTTTTTTATATTAACCTACATACTTTAGAATACTTATGAAAAAAACTCAGCCGTATTGCTAATTACTTGTACTTTTGGTTTAAAATGACCCGTACCGACTGGCCCAAAATGGGAAGCTTTCTAGAAAAATTGTCACATAATGTCACATTTTATCTCCTCCTCTCTTGACTATTTTCAAAATAATGACTTAGAGCAGTTTGACACGGTACTTATTTGAGAACTAAACATTTAGTGCGAGATAATATTGGAAACAATATTGTTAACAAGAAAGTTGACTGTATGATATGGTAAATGAATTTGTTACTTAATTTAGTACAAGCGCATGCGCATCGTAGCTTGAAATAGGTCAATATTGATCAATAAGTATTGGTTTGGAAGGTTCCTACATTTTTTTGCTGATCTGTAGTGGATATATTAAGAAATAGCAATGGAAAAAGAAAAAAAAGAAGTGCTAACAAATATTGAAAACCAAAAAAAGTTTGAAAGAGATTTGTACAATTCAATTAGAAATTTTACTTTCTCCTGGGACCATGACATATTTATTGTGAACTCAAAGGCACGCTACAAAATAAAAGCACTTCTATTTATATTTGAGGCTAGCCGTACATAACCTTAAAATCCGATTTGTTCAACTACTGCGCATGTTTGGTATTATTGTATACAAGAAAATAGAACATGTTCCAATTTATTGCATGCAAGTTGACTGAAAATGCGCACGCAATCACTTGTATTCAATTTAGGCTGAAAAATTGTACCGTGTCAAACGGCTCTTTCAATAGACTAAGGAAAAATGCTGTCAAGACTTTTTCAATCAATGACTAGCATACAACCATTTCGTATACGCACCTTTTATAGGTTTCCTCTATCGGTAAATTTTTCCGAACATCCTCGTTTGTTTTGGCTGATTTCACCGCAATTTCATACACTTTTGTACCCTCTTTTCCCAAATCACACATCACTTTAACAAAATTAATTTCGCCCACGTAACCATCCCCCTTTGATGACGATCCGGAAATATCCATCTCGTATTTATTAATGCCCTTTTTGATCAACATTTCATCGATCCAATATTGCAAGTTTCTTGTCACAGTATCCATTTTTCGAAATTCAACTACTAGTTTTCAATGGACAAATATCGTAGTACATGAAACTTATATAATAAACTATTTGTTAGTAATTTCATATATCGTTTTACAGTGGCGTAACAAGCAAAAACAATTGATTCCGTTTGTTTAATATCTTATTTTTCAATAGATTCTTCCACATGTTTTTCGTGGTAGATATAACATTTTTTTTTATATCAATTATTAATAAATAATTGATTATTGTTGGGATTCTGAGAATTTACCTATAAGCTACAGATTCTGTAAAATACAGGATCTGTAACTTGAGCCCTAACAGATTTGTAAAATTTGCTATTCTGGAACCAAACTGTAAGAATCATAGTAACAGACAGAGGTTATGTGGATCGACGCATAACCATATACACCGACAGTCAGGCAGCAATTAAAGCCCTGAGTGGATATACCATCAACTCGGGACTTGCTGACGAATGTCGAGAACGACTTGCTGATCTTGCAAGTCAGAACGCAGTGCGGCTAGAATGGATTCCGGCCCACTCTGGTTTTGAAGGCAACGAAATGGCGGATGCACTGGCTGCGGAAGCGGCGGCAGCTCCTTTCTGCGGCCCGGGCCCGACCCTCGGCCTAACAAAACAAACGATACGCAAGGAGACGAGGAAGTGGCTGAGGAACCAGCACCTCGCAATTGGAATGCCCTGCAGGGTCCCAGACAATCCAAACTCCTACTGAAGGGATGGACTGATGGACACGCTGGGGCAGCTATTGAACTACCAAGGAGTAGGTTGAGGAAGATAGCAGGACTCCTAACAGGGCACTGCTGTATGAGGAAGCACCTCTACAATCTAGGAGTAGAGGAAAGTTCCCTATGTAGGGGTTGCGGCATGACTGATGAAACGTCAGTGCATGTTCTCTTAGAGTGTCCACACTGGGCTGTATTACGCAGGCGAATCTTCGGAGTCACTGTCATGGCTCTTGGGGACACAAGCAGGCATCCACTGAAAAAGGTTGTGGCCTTTATTGAAGGGCTCGGCTCCATGGATGACTAGGTAGCAGGAATGGCACAATGGGCCCGCCAGTGGCCTCAGTGCCGGAACCGTGACTTTAGCTTGGCTAGGTCAAGGCTCGCCTGCACATTCTGTAGTAGTAGTACAGATCTTTACCTTATGGGTTTCAACTTCACTTCTGTTTATAATGTCAAAATTCTAACCTCAAAACCATTAAAAAACCTCAATGCTAATTGATATTTTAACAATTTGTAATAAAAGAATGGCGTAAGTAAACTACTGAAATAATATATTTAACATGTTATTTATTTATTCAAATATACGTATTTTGTGGAACACAAGGTGTAAAAAGAAAAAGGACCAAAAATACGTCTCCAGAGCAATAGGAGTTATACTTACAATCTGTGGAAAATGGTTACATTTTTCGCAGTAATACTATTAACCCCACTTTAGATCCCAATTATTTAATAAAAAAGTGGGAAGCGCTAGTGGCGCAATTATTTAAATGCATTGTAAAAAGACTGTGCATTAATTAATATCACTTTCACTACAAAGGGAATTCCTAAATTCTTCTCCATAACATGAGGTTTTAAATTATGAATTAAGAATTTACCACTGCTCTTGTCCAACCGAAACATTTGTCTAAAATGCCTGTCTGGCATATCAAACGGATTAGATTGATCCCTCAAGTGTCTTCGTTAGATTCTTATATGATTTCTGGAAATATGGAAAGTGTATTTTACAATAATACCATAAAAAATATATAAAAACCGATTCTCATTCTCTTCCAACCGAATACCGGCGAAAATATTTAATTGTCCATTCACACTAATGTCAATGATGTTTTACTTAAAAACTTGATGATCACTTGAAAATCACAAAAAAACTAAAAATTCTACAATGATACACGAAAAATGGCTTACAGTGACAGATGTCCAGCCTGTAAATATTTAAGAATCTGTGAGTAACAGGTAAGGTTAGAATCGCATTTCCTGTAACTCTTACAGATTTCGACTTATAGATCTTACAGATGTTCTCAGAAATCCACCATAATTTATTTGTACGGCTTTGAGTCCTCCGACTTTTTGTGCTTTTTTCACTAGGTCTTTGCACTAGGTCTTCCTCTTGGAAATCCTCTATTGGGCGCTCTAGTCGTAGGAGTTTATATATCCACTGTATCAGTGCTCCACATTCTAAGATAATGTTTTTCTTTTTCATGTTCAACCGAGAGATAGGTCCATTCCAGTTTCCAAAAAACCAACATCATTCCCATTCGCGCATCAGTCCATTTGGCTATTTTGAATGACAATGACCACAAAACAGTCTAACCTATAGAATGACCTTGAATACAAAAATAAGGTTTCAAACCCATCCACCTGAAGCGCTAGTTGCCTTTTGCATAAAAGGGAGAAAAGATTTTAAAATTCATTATAGATAGCTGTCATATATTTGTTGTCACCATTGTCTTTTATAGATTGTTTCCTTTTGCCATTTGCTGCTGTTATTTGTGTTTTAATTAGGTACTGTAAGTGTGATAATTCATAAATTTACTCAACCAGTATAGAGTATGCTTTTATAAACGTTCTGAAACCTACCCGGAGTAAACTCTGCATACTCCGCTTTTTAATGGAGTATTATATACCTACTCTGACAGTTATGACAGATTGTTTTATACAGTAGCTCTGTTCAGATTACTGCTGATTATTTTTATTAATAAATTAATATTATTTGATTTTGATACAGTCATATATCTTAATAGATATATGGTTACAGTTGATTGCATTGCATATCAATAATGGACTACTCTGTGCTATCAATTGGAAAGGATACCAATGATACCATTATTCTTAAAAATAAGGGTAGCTGTAATATAATACTTTGAAATTTATTAATCATTAATCATTATTCAACATGAGTTCCTAACATTGTGTTACGATATTAATATTATTAATATTCAACTCATCCATGGTTGAATCAATGACCATGGTTAATTAATTTCTATCTTCGAAACGAAAAATATAACCCCAAATTCATATACACAACACAATGACATTTGATTTACCTCCGGCCGGTATAGCCTCTGAACGGTTACTCCGAGTAACCAACAAACATACTTTTCTAATCACGTGATCATACTCTTCTCTACTCACAGGAGTAAGTTTATGAACGTAGCCCAGGTAGATGGGTTTGACACCTAATTTTTTCATTCTAGGTAATCCTATTAGCATCCTATTAGACTTTCACTTCTATAGGCTAGGCTGTTTTGTTACAATGACAATGACAAGTTGACAAAAATTTACAACAGGATATAGGAGACTGAAAATAGAAACTAGCTTGTCGCTATCTCTAGGCGAGCTTCAAATTGTTTTTCGACAATTCGCCTAGTCAGAATTACAGCGAAGCAGTGTCAAACGCTGTAAGCACATAGATGGGTGACCACTGGGGAAACAACGTCGTACAGCCTGCAGCGAAACACTTTAGACAACTAGGGTGAAGTTAAGACTACTAGGGGGAGTAGCATAATGTGAATATGCCGTCTTTCAGAAGAAACGTAAAAAACGAGGTACTGACAACGTTGGACTCGATGAAGATACTACTGTTAGGAACACTAGTGGGCTCGGCAACATTTTCGGTTAGTATACATATTTTAGAGTATACATATTTTAGAATGATGAACGCTTAAGCTGTTCTCTGTAATTGTATTCCGCAAAGGATTTTTTCAAAGGCTTTTTCATACGCAGACTTTTTAAGAAGCATTGGTAGTCTGTTGGATTCCAGCATACTCTGACTGAGAGTTATCGGCTCTTAGACATGTTAAGTCTCGTCTGCAGTGATTTGAACGTTCTGGTCTACCCAATGCATCTCTCCTTCCTGAATTACACGGAGATTACGACGGAAAAATCTGCCCATGAGTCGACAATGTGTTGGGTGACATCAACATTCCAATATGAATGTTCTGGTGGCCTATAGTAGAGCTCTCAGAATTATTCTTATTCTCCACAGTTTCCACGATCATATCTTAAAACTACATCGGGGTGTTTTCCCGCATTTTCCGCTGCCTTTGCCTATAGATTGCGTTCCTTACTTGTCTTGAGCTTAAGATCGCTTCGACTTACTCTTGGTTCGCTTTCAAATATATGTCTTAGAGAAAATAGATAAAAAATATAGAAAACCATTTTTTGGGATTACATTTTTTCCACTATACCACTGATGGTAATCCTCCGTGATTTAAAAACTGGTCGTTTAGTACTGGTGGACCTTTTAATCGCTTTTTAATTGTGTGTTACGGAATACCGTGCATGTATACTTTTGAAAATTGACAATGTAATCGCTATAATAGTGCAAATTTTACATTATGTCACGAACGTTTAAAATGATTTAAGAGTGCCGCGCGCTCGTGTTATCATTGTACAAATTATTTAATTATGATGATGTTCTCCTAATACTGACCTTCAGAGTTAAATACATTCAGGAATAAAGCGTGTATTATAGTACACTCAAATAAGGATTTTAGATCGGAATAATTTAAAGTAAGCTGAATTTTGGTATACATCTTTACTTAATGTTTTCAAACAACATTCGAAACCGTGATTTGACCTTGAGCTTCGCGAGCCACAGGGCGCAAATGGAATGAAAATTTGGTTTTTCGCTTATATCTTTTTTTTATTGGCTTTAGGTAAAAAACAGTTGAGAAAGAAATTGAAGAGCACAAAATTTTCTATTAAAGTGTATGATTCGTTTTTCCGTAGGTCCAACCATTTGAACACAGTACAGGCGTGAAAAGTGTGAGTCCAATATAAAGTACCCTATTCCACATCACCTTTGAGGTTGAGTACAAGGCACGTTTTTTTTAATGTGGTATCCCCTCTAGGCCTAATCCACCGTCAATAAATTTCTCCATTAACCGGGGTACGGGCTATCAGGAGTACCAAGAGATCTACATCCTCCCCGACAACAATAGTTTTATTTTGACGCGATTCTTCCAGAGCTGTTTCAATGATTAAAACATCGGCATCATCTTCAGATTGCTTGACACAGATATTATGAACCTCAAAATACTTAGCCAACATGGAAATAAATCTGGTTTTGTTGCTGTTATTACCAAGAAACTTATCTTAGCTTACATTTGCGTTCATTGTCTCATCGAATAAGATTTCGACCGATGACATTTTAGAATATCTACGGAGTTGTTCCATACTTTTCACACCTTTGCTGCTGTTTAAATATCCATCGAAGACAATAATAGTATTTGGGCCAAAATGTTTCTGTATATAATGTATATACATAAGTTGTACAAATAGAATTGAAAGCATCATTTTGATGCCATACAACTCTGTGTAAAAGAAAGCCACCGTCAATTATATAAGTTGCATTTTCAAAATCAGGTTGAGATGTCAATGGTTCAAAGTTGTCAAGGAGAGATGACTTCTTAGTTTTACGCATACCAGTGTCATCAAAAAGTGATACCGGATACGGAGCCAATTCATACTGAAAATATTCTTGGATTTCTTCGGTGGATTTATTCATAGCACTCATTCTTTGAAAGAATAGTAACGGATCGACGGGTACTGTACGATCGTGTACTTTGATTTTACCATTTAATGTTGAAATTGGAAGAACTCTACTAGCACGCGTGAATTTAATATCATTGAAATTCAAGCCCAGAACTTTTTCAATCGCAGCAGTACCAATTTCTTGCGCCTTGTAGCAGTTTATTTTTTCATCTCCAGTCAGAAAATACTCTTTGAATCAGCTCATGGTATATTATTATATTTCCGACCTCAAATTGATTGTGGAAATAGGTATTTCCGTGGTGTTATAATTCAAATCAACGTTCAGGGCAAGTTTTCGCAGAAACAATTGGTCCTACGGAAAAACTACTCATATATTTTTTTTGTAGAGAATTTTGTGCTCTTTAATTTCTCTCTCCACTGTTTTCTACCTAAAGTCAACAGAAAAGAAGATATAAGCGATTTTGCTAGCTCGCAAAGCTCAAGGTCAAATCACGGGTACTTTTCGGATGTTGTTTGAAAACACTAAATATAGGTGTATACCAAAATTCAGCTCACTTTGAATTATTCCGAAATTTTACCGTAAATTTATCTAATTTGAGTGGACTATTATTGTTAACTAAAAAAAACAATTTTAAACAATAGAACGATTCTAAAAAGAGAAATAAACATGAGCTGAAAGAAAATTCGATAATATATTCGCAAAACTTGATACAAGACATATTACTCTTGTTGAGAGAAAAATGCAAAAATAAGTTCACAGGCACAACCGACCTGGGTAAGCGACACATATTGTATTCCTATGTATTATGTATTTTGACATGCTGAACACGAATCCGGCCTCAGACTCGCTCCACTCCCGTCCAGCTTTTTTTAAATTGCAAACATTGATCAGTAAATGAGAAAAAATTGGCTTTACTTATTATTTATCGATTTTCACGAAATCATCTTGTATTGGAAATACATTTTCTATTAAATTCGGGAATTAGTTTATAACATCGGCTTTTCTTATGTCTTTTGTGGTAGTTACCAAGCTTAAAACTCAAATTCTCCATCTGACGGAAGTTTTTTGTATGTAATTTGAGTTGCTGAAGACCAATCTGCAGTCCAACTCGAATCATGATCAATGCGGACTTAAAAAACGTAAAATAACGAAATTTATTCCTTCTCTATCCTTCACTGCATCAATTACTATTTCAGTGGATTGGGCAGTTGGCGATGGGCGTATTTAGTTCCAGAGGCTGGAAGAATGTTCATCGCCCCCTCCATTTTACAAAAAATATCATTTGTACAAATTAATCTGCGCTTCTGGCAACAGCGGTTAAAATAGACGGGCGATAAACATTCTTCCAACCTCTGGAACTAAATACGCCCATCGCCAACTGCCCACAATTATTCTTCTCTCTCTTTTAAGTAGTTTTTCTCATATTATTCTTGTCGTACTTGTGTAAATCGTATGCCCGATTAAACATTTTCCCAATCTGTAGAGCTGGATTTTCCCTTCATATCCTTTTTTGCTTTTCTATATGGCTTTGCATAAAAATTGAGCTAGTGTATTCCAATCTTCTCCTTTATTGCCAAAATTTAATTATTTATCGGACCAAACTATGTTTCATTGACCAGTATATGCCTAACAAAATCATGCTGGATATTCTTACAAACTATTCTGAACTCAACAAACATATTGTTTTCATATGCAGGTTTCTACCAAGAAGATTTGTAAAATATACCACATTAACTTCTTGGAAGGTCCACTGGCCCAAGGTTTGCCACGAAAGAAAAGGATGATGGCTTATATTTGGTCACCATGAGAAAAACTGGACTAGCAAGGAAATCTATGACATTATAGACCAAGAGCTGGCACCATTTTTTGGGTATAGGTATTTGAGGAAAGTTGAAAACTCATCCAATATCCACTTAAAAATTGGTGCCAGCTCTCCTACTATTAACTGAGACTCGAATGATCTATTGTACCTCCTCACTTCTACTACTTAGTGAACTAGAAGCTCCTTTCGACTTTTTTCCGGAGGAGTTTTAGGATGTCTGCGGGCCACAGTTTGGGTCATTCTCTGCTGTGCTGTGCTGTGCTGTGCTGTGCTGTGCTGTGCTGTGCTGTGCTGTGCTGTGCTGTGCTGTGCTGTGCTGTGCCCTAGGATTCTGAATTGCAGTGCAATCCGCTAGTATAATACCACGGATTCTATATTCTCCTTCCACCACTATTTTCAGCTTTTTCAGGTGCTTATTCAGACCCGTTAGGATATTTGTTGAAATTCCCAGTGCAGTCTTATTCTGGTTTGGACATTCATTTGTACTCAAAAGGTCTTGGTCACTCAGAAGTATCTTCAATTGTCTAAACCCTATTCAATATTTCCAATAGTCAGAAATCAAAATGGCGTACGTCATAGTTTTGTGAAGGTATCAGTGGATATAGATTTAAGTTCATTCAAACTTGCAATTTCAGATGACGGTTTACATGTAGTCTCTTTTCTAAACATTATCTTTTATCTTCCATCTAGTACCCAATTTCAACCAGCACATCCATTTTTTAAAAAGAAAATATACGAAAATGAGATGTCGACCAATTTTTTTGTAGAGTCCTGACAACTTGTGCGATGATAGGATAATCTCGTAGACTGTCCAAACTTCTTTCGGGTTTTATATACAACGGCCAAGAGTTCTGGGTTAAATCTTGAAATATATGATTTATATTAAAACCCAGTGTACGTACGCGCAGAAAGACATAAATTTAACGTAATGTACCGGAGAAAAATAAAAATAAAATGATAGAAGCTTGATAAGAGAGAAAAAAGTGGCTTACAGCATTATATATCATGGGTAGCTGAATTAGAAGAAGTTTTTTTACTTTTTGTGACATTTCCATACTATAAAAGTATTTTAAAACATATACATGGTGGTGCAATAAAATTTTAGGAAGGTTATTTAGCAGTGAATGATGAAAAGGAAAACATATTTATAAAAAAATTATTACATAATTTTTGACGTATATCTAAGTAAGTAGCTAGTTATGTATTTGAATCCATCTACTTTTATTAAAAATGTTTTTTTTAAACTAGCGTGTTTTTGAAAATAATAGTTTTATCTATACATTAGAATAAATATCAGTTATGAAATTATATAACGATATTTACTAGCTATGTTATTTGTTGAAAGCAAACTTGACAGTGAAAAAATTTCCGTAGGATAATAATTGTTGATATGATCAAAATATGTTATTAGAACGTGTGTAACCTTGTTAATCAAATAAGTTTTTATTGAGAGGATTTATCCAAAGCAAGTTGATTGTTAACTGTTAACAGAGATTTGGCGTAGTGATGCTAACGACAAGGAAATTTTGACAAATAGTTTTTATATTTCTTTGAAGTAATCAAATGTATGACCTTATTTTTTAAGATGATAGTCGTACATATTGCGATAACCAAGATTATTATGTGGACTTGCAATTTCAAGACCAATATTTGAAAAAAAATGTTTTGTTGCCTCGAGACAATGTTATTGTAAACAAACACAAACTGTGAAGAACGGAGTTGGTAATTTGGTCCCCAAAGATGACGTCACGAAATTTCAAAAGGTAATTTGGTCCCCATGGCTGACAGGTATAAATTCCCTACAAGTAATTTCGTCCCCGCAATCAGGTATATGCTTTCGGTTCAAAGAAGGAATAAAATCAAAACATAAAAATAGTTTAAAGGTTTTAATTTCAACTCTATGGCATGAACATATAAATAATTTTTACACAAATGAGTATTTCAAAAGTTTACACATTTAAATGAAATACATGTTGAAAAATGAGTTACATCTATTTCAGAGTTTTTGTATTTTTCCATAAGGTTTTCAATAAATTTTTGACGATTTCTAATTTTAGGGTCTCTTACATAATGTTTCAAATGACAACTTTGCAACTTGATATAAGTTTCGATTTGGAATTCATTTAATTTCTCAAGAAATGTTATTATATTTGGATGTTCTTTGTAAAATGAATCGTTAAAAGTTCTGTGGAAAACTTCGCAAGCGTTTGTTGTGAGATCAGACGAATTTTTGGCCCAAATTGTCGGTGGAAAAAGAGATTCTTCAACATAATTCTCGATTAGATAATCAGCGTAGGTACTTCTCCAATCTCATGTCATTTGGTCTATTTTCGAATAGTTCGAACGCAACGCAATCACCCACTTCATTAGGATCTAAATGAGTAAGACCAAAAGTCAAGTGCATCTACCGACCAATATCACTGCTCGCATCGCTATATTCCGCAACTAGACCGATAGTTTTAATTTTCCGGAACCATGCCTAGGCGAGATGAAATCTGCATCCGATGATTTGGGTGGAAGGCCAAACTTTTCGAACGGCTTTATGTATGGCCATTTCAAAATCACACACTATTTCCTTAAAATCGAAGTTAATATTAATTTTGGAGCACTTATCTTGAACCAAAAGAAACAGTCTTTCGTATGTTTCCGATTTTTTATTGGGTAGAAGGCATACCATTAAAGGTATGTAATGTCCGTGTAAAAAACCGTGAATTGTAAACATTTGTGTGAAATATTTGGCACAATAATCAAATGTGCCGTCGACGTAGATTCGTTGCGTTTTCCCCAGAGCTTCAAGATTTGAAAGACACGTAAACACAATGATATTATTTAACACACAATTAATTAAAAGGAAGGAATTGTTCATCACGCGAAGTTTTTACTTCAATCGAATTCAAAATTTTATGTATATCGTTAATATTTTTCGGAAGCGCTGGTATAAACTTACCTCGACTATTATACATTTTCTTCCTAACGTACTCGACGTCCCCGGTTGTTAGTGTCGCTGGTAAATTTTCTTTCAATGCCATACGTATAATTTCTGACGGTTTTTCAGAAATATCGTCAACAGCTTTTCTCTTGCAAACTGCAGAAACTGTTTGCCTATTTAACGTTGAAATGTCCGCAAGATGACAGTGTTCGGATGAAGTTTTAGTGACGAATATTGCACTTGATACACCTAAAATGTATAGATACAGGCCTTACATTTTCTGTTGGTACAGTTCCAACAAGTTTCTTCTGAAGTTTTCAGTTTTTTGTGGAAATTAAACTTGTAACCGTTAACTACAAGTAAATCCCGAGGTAAATCCTTGCCACGATTACTTTTAATAATTTTCACCTCCATAATTTGCTTTCTCACAACAATTCACACGTACTCAAACTAAGTAATAATTCAAATTATTGCAAATTATAATAATATAAGGGTTTTATATCCGTCTAAACACCTGTTATTCCTAAAAATTTCCAAGAAGCAGAAATAATTATATTTTAGTTTAGTTTGAATTTTTTAATAAATTTTTCCCCAAATAAACATTGTAGCTGTACAATAGCAGCCCTAGTGTATCTCTTTAAAATCCCTGCAGATTTCGCTAAAAACTTATTATTCAATCAAAACACTAGATGGACAGTGTGCCGTCTAGATATAGATTTATGGTTTTTGGTCGTCAGCTTTTTCCCACTAGATGGAGAGAGTATTAGGGCGTAGATCAATATCATTTTGGAGGATTCCTTCAGCACTAGCTTCTCTCTATATAAGTATGTCTCTTTCCACATCAGATGGAGCTCTTTCTTGGAATATTGTTGATGCTATTGACATGGTATAGGAAACACTGTGCTATTGATTTGTAGTGTAGTTTGGAAATGCTGCTACTGATTCCTAGATGGCAATGTCTTAGTTTTATTCCTGATTTTCACAATGAATAATACTTTTGCTCGAATTAGAAAATATATCCACAGACAAAAAAAGAATAGCTCCTTACTTTTTTATTTTGTTTAGAAGCCTGCAAAGAAGAATGAAATTGGAAACGAGATAATTGATTACTGTCGCCATCGGCATAAAACAAACGGATCCTACAAATAATCCACATTATAATACAAAAATCTTTCAGAAACTTTATTACCTTTTCTATCTGGCTGTTCAACAGATTCAGCCTCAGCCTCATACGTGTGTAAATTGACTGGTAGTGTTGGTATTGGTAAATAACGATAATTATCGTACAAGAGACTTGACAGATGGGATTCATTGTAGGATTTATAATGGTCGTTATCTATCTACCTCTGTTTCTCAAGTTGTGTATTGACTACGTTCCTTCCAATTATCTTTTTGATCGTTTTCATAATAATAATAATAATAATAATTTCGATAGAGTTTATAATATGGTTTTAAATGAAACTAACTGTTTCTAAATGACTCCACA
>CAJUYI010006714.1:0-13247 GCA_910591695.1 Galerucella pusilla
TCCATAATAGTAATTTTCAATATCATTGAATCTGGATTGAAATAATTGAAAATACATTTTTTGTATAAATTGATAAAGTAAATTTGGTATAATTCAAAGAGCTTGAAGTCTCGTATAATTACCTCCTTTAAATGAGTTGGCAGGTATGGCTCAGTGGTTGAGGCGCTTGATTGCTGTGCGAGCGGTCCGGGTTCGAGTCCCATCCTCTCGGGACTTTGTTTTTATTTTTTATTATTTTGTTCAATTTTTGGTCTGACAGGAGCATGCCGCCGAGATGAATTATGCAAATTGATGGTTGACGATTTGGAAGATTTGAAATCTGCTCTATTAGTAACCATTAAACACACAAAGAATAAAACTCCCAGATCATTTACCATAACAGGAGAATTTTACAAACTTTATCAAAAATATGCTGCACTTCGGCCAAAAATTATATCTCAACAACGTTTTTTTGTAAACTTTCAAAATGGCGAGTGCACCAAGCAACCTGTAGGTCTCAATAAATTTGGGGGCATGGCTAGAGAAGTAGCAACATTTTTAAAACTGCCAAATGCAAACCTATATACTGGTCATTGTTTCCGGCGCTCTTCAGCGACCATCTTAGTGAACGCAGGCGGTGATCTCTTAACACTTGAGCGCCATGGTGGTTGGCGCTCAAGTACCGTAGCTGAGGGGTACATAGATGACTCACTTCAAAACAAAATTGATATGTCCAAAAAAATTACGAACTCCATTCAAGCAAATGAGAATGCAACTACAAATAATATAATTGATTCGAATACGATCACCTTTATAAATGCTGGTGCTGAGCCGTCAACATCGTCAACACTAAACGAAACTCCAGGAATAATATTGAAAAACTGTTCTAATATAACTATAAATTATTATAACAATCAGTTTATAAGTACCTACTTAAAATATATTACTTTGAAATTGTTAAATTGTTTATTAATTTGCAGTCGTAGAAAAAGTATAGTGTGCAACACGAGGGAAAAGCTATTTTTCTCACTCGTGTGCTGCGACACTCGCCTTTCAGGCACAAACGCACACTCGTGAGAAAAATTGAGCTTTTCCCACTAGTTGCACAATATACTATTTCCTGTATGGCAAGTTAATAGGGACGCTGACAGCATGGGAAAATAAATTTAAATTAAACTATATCAGTTGAAAACAATTTAAACTTAATAAGTTCAAAAAAGTTGACTGAATGATAATAAAGCATCACAGAATTCCATTAAACCGAAATGAGCTCTGCTCACCTGTCATAATAATAGACGTTTCACTAAGCCGTCTAATAAAATTTAGCCCGAAAGGAAAAAAAAGCGAAAGAAAAAAATTTGTGGAGACGATTACCTGTGAAAAAAAAAACTCAAATTAAATTACAGGCCTTAATTGACTATGACCTTTAAATTAAATTTGCTTTTTAATTTCTTTTTCAAAGCGAAAGCCGAAAATGGCATTTTATCTCTTATCAACTGGAACAGCGCAGGGATGTCGTGAAGAATTGCTGGTAATTATTTAAAACATGATCAAAATATTTAACTTCCGATTGCTTCAAGCAATAAAAGGGTGGATTATAGCCGTGGATTTTTCATCTTGACAAAAGCGTGTTATATTAAGAATAATATATTCCTTAGTTAAGGTGAGGAATTTCCGTATTAAGGATACTCGTATTATCAAAAAATCACTATTGGAATTTAAAGTTGTTCACCGTCTCTATACCACGATGGTCGTCAGTTCATATCATTAACAAATAGCAATGGAAAGTTTCCTTTATAAAAAAATTACAAGCAGTCAGAAATTTTGCAAAAACGATCCACATGCTAAGGAGTCGAAGAGAAACTAGGCAACACTGAACTCTAGTAAAGTAGCACATCTTCATACTATGGTGTACATAATACCCCAACCACACAAAAGCGATTCTTCGTTCTTAAGGTAAGCGTGAACCAGGCGGATCGGATCGAACCGGATTGTATCGTATTGCTTAAATTCATCAATTGCGTTTATTAGCGACGGAAGCAGGACACATACTAGTGGGTTTCTTGAAGGTTATAAAACTGCTATAATAGGCCAAGAGCCGGATATTTTTTGTAAAAAATGTACGGAAACAGGAATTTTTTTCTTTAAATATGTTCAGGGGTGTCCCTTGAATGTAAATCCAAGTTGGCGTCATGGCGTCACTTCAGGCGCTATCTTGAAAACCACGTTTTATTGAATATCTCGCGAACCGCGCATCGTACGACAAAAATTGTGAAGATCATTATTGTAGATAATAATATTTGCCAATTTTTTTTATGCGAAATTTTTTTTTGTATAACGCATAGGTTTCTAATAAAAGCGCTCCAAACCTTTTGCAATATGGTTTTTGCTAAATATTTAGCTAATGGTCAATGATAAATTCAAACTGGTGGTAACTGAATTGTAGAGCATGAAATTTTCTATAAATTTGATTAGAAACTTTTTCCCCTAGCATTTATAGTGTAGGAGCTGCAGCTTGGTAAAACTTGCTCCTCGTACATTATCAGTGGCAATATTGTTCGTTGTATACAAAAACCATTTTATGATGCATAAAATGGCATGAAGTATCCAAAATTAAATCAAGTAAGATTATGAATAATGTGGAGAACAACTAATAATTCATCGGTCTTTATTGCTGTTTGAAACGGTATCATCATATAAAAGATTGTCAATTTTTTCCTCTGTAAGTTCCTTGTGGCATTACTTATTATTTTCTCTCTTATTCTCTTGGGAATCAGACCACAATATTGTTTTTTATTTTTCATTTCGACGTTTTGGTAGCGTTCCAGCTACCGTTGTCAAGATTAACTAGTAGGTAATAAAATTATTTTATTAATTTTATTACTAGTTAATCTTGACAACGGTAGCTGGAACGCTACCGATACGTCGAAATGAAAAATAAAAAACAATATTGTGGTTTGATTCCCAAAAGAATAAGAGAAAAAAAGTATATATAATTTCCTTCTTATCTGGCCACATGTAGTTACTGCGCACGCTTGCAGCCCTGTACGTTACCGCTAAAAGTCACAAACAGGCGAGGGAACGACTCTAGCGCATGATTAATATACAGCATTATAGTCTCGTTATAATCTCATTTACAGCGTAATAGCTCCTAAACCATAGATGCTATGGGAAAAAGTTTCCAATGAAATTTATAGAAAATTTCATGCTCTACAATTCAGTGACCACCATTTTGAATTTATCATGGACCATTCAATAAATATTTAGCAAAAACCATATTGAAAAAAGTTTGGAGCCTTATACTTAAAAACCTATGCGTTATACAAAAAAAAAGCTTCGAATAAAAAAAATGGCAAATACTATCATCTACAATAATGATTTCCACAATTTTGTCGTACGATGCGCGGTTCGCGAGATATTTAATAATACGTGTTTTTCAAGATGGCGGCTGAAACGTAGCCCCCCCATGACGCCAACTTGGATTTACATTCAGGGGACACCCTTGAACATATTCAAAGGAAAAAATACCTGTTCCTGTACATTTTTTTGAGAACATACTTTTTTGGCTGGGACTCTTGATATGTATAGTTTTGGAGATAGACTCTTTTCATTCCAAATATTGTATTGGAAGAAAGAGAGAACCGATGTGAAAAGCAAATAACTTGTTCACGTTCACTCTTCCATTCAATTTGCGCAGTTTTCACAGTGCGTCATTAATGTCAAATGTGAATCGTTTATACCAGTAACAAAATATTTCTTGAGGAAATGTCAAAATATCTCGCTTTTGTATGTGTGGGGTATTCTGTGTGGACAAAAACAGTCTTCAAGTTATAAATATATATATATATATATATATAATATATTACTCTATTATAACGAGACCTATGCATACATAGACCCTTGAACTATTCCCAAACTGTTATACAATCTATTTAGAACAGCTAATCTAGACGGAAAATCTCTCGTCATGTGTTCTAATATCTTCATCAATTTCATGTTTATGCTTTTATGACGCGTGAACTCTATCGTTTGTTCTTTTTCGTCTTTATATCTCAGATACGGTTTTTGTTTTTTTAGTATTTGCGTAACCATAGCTGCTCTACGCTGCTTCAGTATAAGAAGTTCAAATTTAAACTGTCTATTTGTTCTGTTCTGTTCTAGCTGCTGTTCAGAATTGACAACTTTGTATTCTCTACTCTTTCGGTTGATCTTGGTATCTTGTATTTTCTTTCTGGTATTTGATATTTGCTGTATAACAGATAGAATTGCTTTTTTAGTATTCTCAGCTTCATTGTTCGAGTGTTTTATTTGATTTCTTATGCCTTCCATTTTCTTGAGGATATTCACTCGCATTTTGCTTCCAGGACTTCTTTTCTGAAAAAAACCTCAAATCATTGCAGACTATCAAAGACATCGTCTTTGACATATAGAATATCAAGTATAATTATTAATAATTAATCTGAATACAACTACCCTGCTTCCCCAAAAGTTTTTCCAATATTTCGAGGAAAAAGCTTGTGTTTGCACGTGACGTTCCAAATACGGTTATTTAGGAAAGACAACATACAGATCGCGAGATTTCTAATGGAACCTTCCTGACTACACAAGTACGGCAAGGAAAATATGTGAAAAACATTTTGGAAGAGGGAAAAAGTATAATTGTGCGCGCGCATTGAGGCGTGTTCTCATTTATAGAGGCTGGCCAAATGTTGATTGTCCACAGAGAGAATAGTTGGTGGTATTCAGTATGTTCACAGCATGGAAAGAGTGAGGGTGTTGAAGAAATAAAAAAAAACAGCTCTAAATGATTTTTTCTTTGGGGATTTAAAAAAAAAGCATTTACAAACATGCTTTGGAAAGAGCTAATAATTTAAATGAATTGAGGGTGAAAGTACATCACGTTTGTGCCAGCATTACGCCAAATAATCTTAGAGATATGAGATCATATCTTTATCACAGGGAAATAGGAATCATAATGCCCCTATACAAGAAAAACAGTAGACAAGACTGTAACAATTACAGAGGAATAACACTGTTAAGTGTTCCATCTAAACTATATGAAAGGTTACTAAACGACAGACTGAAAAGGATAATAGAACCATATTTGGAAGAGACACAAAGTGGTTTCAGAAAAGGAAGAGGAGTTCAAGATCACATATTTTCGATTAAACAGATGATCGAGAAAAACCACAAAAATCAAATATATATGGCCTTTATAGACTTAGCAAAAGCCTTCGACAGCATACCTAGAAGAACGATATGGAAGAGTTTGAAAAGAAGGGGAGTGGACGTCAGATTGCGAAATAATATCGAAAGTATATATCAACGAACAAGAAATTACGTCAGAACAAATAATAGAGAATCAGAAGAATTCATAACTAAGGAAGGGGTAAGACAGGGTGGAGTATTAAGTCCAACATTGTTCAACTTAGTTCTAGATGACTTAATCAAGAAAATAAAACCCACTATCAAGAAACTTTTACTTGGATACAGAAATTTGGAACCAATCTATGTAACAGAAATGGCATTTGCAGATGACTTAATGGTCTGTGCCAAAAGCGAGGAAGATTTGAAATATAACCTTGATAAATGGTATTTGGCACTAAAACGAAGAAATTTAAAAATAAACGTAGACAACACAAAAGTAATGATAATAGGCAACAATGACATCCAAACAACAATAAACTTTGATAACAAAGAAATAAAACAAACCAATAGTTTCAAGTACCTAGGAGTTACAATATAGGAGAATGGATAAAATGAAGCAGAAATAAACAATAGGGTAGAGAGCGCGATAAAGTTGTATTATACATTGAATAAAACATTTATTTGGAAAAAGAGATAGCCAAGAAAACGAAGCTGACAGTATATAAAACAGTCGTCAAACCTATTCTTACATATGGATGTGAAAGCTGGACATTATCTAAGCAGCAGAAAAGTAAAATACAAGCTGTCGAAATGAAATTTTTAAGGAGCATAGAGGAAATAACAAAAAGAGATAGAAAACGAAATGAAAATATAAGAGATGCTCTAGAAATGGAATCGATATTAAGTAGTATAGAAAGCCAGCAACTAAGATGGTTTGGTCATTTGGCAAGAATGAACAATTGGCAAGTCAAGAAAATATGGGGAGCAAGATCAATCCAAAAACAGACGAGAGGCCGGCCGAGGAAAACATGGAATGATGTAATTGTAGAGAATTTAGCTTTCATGTTTAGAATAGGAGTAGGTAGCTACCTATCTTATTTTTTCAATTCAATGTATTAATGGAATGGATTTTCGGTTTATTAATTATGGTTCTCTCAAGAAATACTGTTTTATTTTCAAGTTACAATAGCTAAAATGATATCCTATTGTGGTTAGAAATTAATTGTCAACTTGGTCAGAAACGATCAAGTTGACAAAAATTAATTTTAAGGTTACGTAATAACGATTATATTTTTATCATTTCCTCAACACCCTCACTCTTTCCATGTTGAGAACATACTGAATACCACCAACAATCAACATTCGGCCAACCTCTAGAAATAAGAACACGCCTCGATGCGCGCGCACAATTATACTTTTTCTCTCCTTCAAGCTGTTTTTCTCATACTTCACTTGTCGTACTTGTGTAATCAGGAAGATTTCATAAGAAATTTCGCGATCTGTATGTCTATAAATGCACTTCTCGATTAGTTGTGTGTCACTTTTTTTGAAACCGATGTAATGATTTCAGTCTCCAGATCAGTTTCCACTGATTTATTTATAATATACAAATGATTTGTTATGTCTGAAGGTCCATCAACTGGACATAAGAAAGACATGTCTATCACCTTCAAACAGTCGACCACAGAAATTCAACAAAATTTAGAATTATTATTACTTTATATCGTTATATGATTACTTACCATAGCAGCATCCTTCAATTCCTTTGCTTCCGATACGCAGAATATACAATCTCTTCTTGAAATGCAGTGTTTTAGGTTGAAAAGGAGCTTCTCTTGTACTTTCTTGAGTTCGGAATAAATAACCTAAATAGGAATGAAAAATCGGAAATTTTACTCGCTGTTGAATGAGATCTTGTTATATCACCCCCGAGTGAACCCTAGCATTCAACTCAAAATAAAACTACAATAATAGAGATGAGCTTACATTTAGTTTGTGAATTGTCATTTTCAAATTCTTAATCTCGCCACCTTCACATTTCGAATCTTTAATTTCAGTTAAAGCGCTCTTAGCATTCTGATATTTCTTCTCCCATTCAATTCCCTCCCTATTTGTTTCGATTAAATTCTTACTCAAAGTTAACTTGTCTTCTTCTGCTTCCGCTATTTCTGCCTCCAGCTCCAACAACAGCAGTTCTGACTCTCTTAGCTTGGATTCGTATTGACTCTACAAAATATATCAACTGATTAAAAATATACTGATGCTTTTATTCAATTCCATCAACAGCGCCATTATTCTCTTTTTCTGAAGTGATTTTTACCATTCATTGCATTTTGTCAAACCACCTAAAGTCCTCGGTATAGTCTCAGCCATGTTTCATTTATTCAGGAGTGCTGCTCATTCCTAGAGTCATTTACCATACTATTTTGAGATCAAGGAGCAACTAGAAAAAAGTTTTAGTTACTGAAATGTAACATACCTGTAACAATGTGTTGCTTTTATCCAGAAGAGTCTTTTTGTTGCGAGTTTTAAACACATATTCACACAATATTTCTGATTTCGTCGATAAGTTATTTATGAAATTCGAAACTTTCTTTTCATCATGTTTGATTTGATTTATTTCATCATCAATTCTCATATTTTTTTGTTCCAATATCAGAACTTCTTTCTTCCTTAGATTAACTTTTTGGATTTGTTCCTGCCTCTCATCAGATACTGTGAGTATATTATTCTGTTCTCGAAGCCATAATATTTCTAGTTTTCTGATGGATTCTTGGGTTTCCTCAATCGCTTTGTTGAGCTCGACTATTTTTAACTCTGATTTTGATCCAATCTCCGCTGATCGCGAAGCCATTAATTTCTCTAGTAGGATTGATTTTTCTGCAGACATCCTACAAATGATATCTAGAATTGTTAGAGGTTTGGAAAGGAAAACCTTATCCTAGCTAAGAATATTATGTAGATAATAACGTTCCCATCAAGCGATACCTGCACAATATCCGAAGCTGGGACATTTTAGTTAACTTCCAATCTACTTTGAGCACTCCACACTTTTGGAGTTCTATCTCAAAGATACTCTAACGTATAAAAAACTAGTTTGAACATAATTTGTAAGAAATTTGATGCTTTACAATACGATTTATGCGCAGGAAGCAAGATATCTCCAAAAAAGTGATTTTTGTGAACTTTGATTTTGAATATCGCAAGACGCACACTATATTGTTTGCAGCTTGCGAATCAAAACTGGCCAAAAAAAATCCATACAAAAATGTATCTCCTCACGTCATACAATCAAGTAAATCAAAATTTTCGCCATATCCTCTCACCATTAACCTTTTTGTAGTTTTTTAGAATGAAATTGAAATGAATTGTAACATACTTTTGTAATTTCCTATAACGAAACTCCAATTTTTCCCTTTGCGCCTTCAATTGAACTGCTTCCTTTTCCAATTTATCCAACTGTGATCGCAAGTCATTGTAGATAATATTCAGGTTTTCGTTATGGATTTTTTGTGCTTCATAATCCGCTGTTACACCAGCTTGTCTGTTTTCAGCCTCTAGCAATACCACCTCAATCTAACAATGAACTATTTTTCATTAAAATAAATTTAAAAAACTATATATACAATACCTCCTGCTTTTTGCGTTGAAGTATTGATAAAGACGAGTTTACTTTTTTCCTTAAAGCTTCATTAGTAATATCACTTTGTATAGTATCTACAATTTCTTTCTCAATATGCCTCTTTTTTTGCTTATACAAATTAATTCCTCTCAAAATAGCGTCCAATCTGGATTGTTTCGGTTTAATTTCTTCTTTCACTCTCTCTAGATCTAGGTAAGTTTCTTGCATGATTCGTTCTAATTCAAGCCGACCATTTTCTAGTCCCCCTTTTTTTGCCCCTTCTTCATCAAGTTGACTGGTAACATTTTTTATATCTGTATCAACTCTAGTTTTCAACAGTGCCAACTTTTCGTTTTCCTCTAATTCCAGTTTTATCAGTTTTTTAGTTTTGGTAACTTGTAATTTCATGGCCTGATGATTTTCTTTCAATTTACTGAGCTTTCGATTGAGATGATCGAACGTTTTAGTCCTTGCACCTACAGCATGATACGCTGTTCTCCAGGATAACATCAAGCACTTGTATTCTGTTTGCCTAGCTAATATATTAGTATTTTCCGTTACCACCTGCTCTTCCAATCTATCTAGCTCGCTTTGTTGGGCGCTCATCTGTAAATGAACCTGTTCCAATTCATTTTCTTGCTTCCATAATTCCTTTTCAAGAGAACAAAGCATAAAATCCTGCCTCATTTTCTGCTTAGTCAGCAATTCATTATCTTTCCTAGCCTTTTCCGCTATTCTCCTGTTCACATTTATATGTGTTTCAATTTTACCCTCATACCGCAGCAAATGATTGTTCAAATCCGCAACAGCTTCTGTTTCAGCTATTAATTCTCTGTTAGCTTTTTGTGATTGTGAAAGTTTGTTTTCAATTTCCTTCAAGACCTTTTTATTATCAATTAAAGTATTTTCTTCCTCTTCCTGCTGCGATTCTCTCAATTTTATATTTTCAATCAACTCTTCCAGCTGATTATGCTGCTTGCAGACCATTTGCTGCATCACATACGTCCTCTCCCCTACAATCTCTATTTCTTCGGTTTTCTCTGCAATACTTTGTTCTATTCCAAAAATATCTTCCTTTGCACGATCTATTTGAGATAACAAATATTCTTTCAAAGCTTTTTGGAATTGTGCTAACAATGGATGATCTGGTTCAAGGACAGCCTTAGATAGATCTGTTTCTTCTTTGGACTCCATCAATATAAATAGAGATTATTCGATGCGTATTGCAAAAAAATTGTAAAAAAATTACTGACGTATCAATGACATACGATACCCAAGATTCAAATTATTCATAATCGAGAGTATATAACGCTGGGGATATACACTTCAAGCATGGAGCGTCATTGTATGTATTTTTCATGCATGGATGATAAATATTTCCCATAAATTGTCACTTTTTAATAAAAAAATATTTCCGATAGCTGCACTTTAAGGTTCACCTGAAAACACTGCGCTGAAAATCCAGCTGGACCTGGATCCCTATTGTTCATTGTTAGAAGCGAAGAACGTCCTTTCTCTTCCAACACCAGCTGCGAGGATACCCTGGTCTATTTTACCTGGTCATTTTTTGATTCGGTAGACACGCTGGATTTGGTGGGAGTAGTGAGGTGGATTGTTAGTTGGCTTTATGAGTGAAGGAATTGTATGATGCCATCATATGCTGCAATGGGGTCTTCACAATCAGTATCTGTGTGGTATAAATCCTTGCTAGCCATCTGTGGAGCTTGACAACTTTCAACATCTCTTCTAGATATACCTAATTGTACGTTGGAACAGAAGGTTTGGTTTGACACCGAAGGAAAAGTTGAAGTAAGTACCTACCTGTGCGAGTAGAACGTGCTGAAAGGTCCATTTTTCGGGCAGCATAATTGTAATCATAGGTCTTATGTGAATTGTGAATGTTCGGTTGAACCGGAAGTGAATCATTGACCATCAACTGATTTTCTGATGCTGAATTTATCTACAATTCAGTTGCACACTTTCTTTGTACACATTTCACGGGTGGTTAGTTTTGCCGAAGCCCTTTTTTTTAAACAAAAATCTCCCATAACCTCGAAAATAAATGTTTCAAAATAAAAGCAGAACCCTATTAAAATGTCTGGTGTGAAAGCGCTGATAGAGACGAATCATTCATACAGCTGCAGGTGTATCACAATTCATCGACACCCCAACCTTTTGTTATTCGCAATCGCTCCCACTAAAAGGGGCTCCAATTGAGTTACACTATCAAAAAGTGATCAATTGACTTCCATCGTCCCTATAAAATTTTTCGGAAAAATACGCCGCAGCACGCTTTATTCCTCAAATATAATTGAAAGGACGCAGCTGTAACATGTGCGGCTTTCTAATAGAATAGCCTGGTTTAGTATTAGTCATGGCAGTAAGATCGATGGTGTTAATAGCGCCCTCTTTAATCAAGTATACAATACCATATGAATTCTGGCACCTTGTTGGGCCGGAATATAGACAGGTAAACAGAAATTATACAGTAACACACGTCGACTGTTCGATCCGTCTCCATTAAGGTCACAGAGGGTGAAGATACGAGAGGATGTTGATGAGTTTTGGTTGTTTATTGCACGGTTGGCGTGTATTTCATATTTTAAAGTTGATACACTTTTTTCAAATTAAATTTCTAGCATGTTTTATCTACTGAATAATCGGTGATTATTTAAAGGAAACATCAGGTGAAAATTATTTATTTCTTAAACTTTTTCAGCGTTAATATACGAATAATTTGACTATTATTGCATTTTAAAAAATGTTGCTGTAGAAGAATTATATTTGAAAAATATCAATGGGTTAATCCATGTTTATTGAATCCATGCTAGCGATTTTGGACAACAATACTTATTTCTTTATTTCCGATTTCAATCTAGATTAAGCGCTGTATCAAACGATTAAATGAGCATCAAATTAGCTTCAGTTTGGATGCAAGTGATGATGTCGACTGCAGTAAAAATGATAATAGGCCGGATGATAGGGGTAACAGCTACAAGTAATGAGCAATACTGCCGATTTTCTCTCCATAAGTACCTTAAAGTATGTAGATTAATATGAAAAAAGGTTTACCTATCTATCAATCTCCCAAATTAGAACAAAAAATCACAAAACTTTTTTTTTTGGATATTTCCAATATTACGCGCTGGGAGGAAGGTGGAGGAAAAAAAAGAATACCATTGTGTAGAGGAAGTGTTTTGCAACAAAAAAGGTTACCTGTATTTCTTTCGTCCGAGCAATGGTTTATCCGGAAAAAATTCGGTAAACTAAGTGTGTTCCGCATCCACGCAACTATTTTCTGAAGCGCGGCGGTAGATATAAATAACTGAAGAAAGAAGTGTCATCTACATGATCATTTTCAGCAAATTACTCATAATATATAATATGAATATTGTACTCTTATTTAGTAGGTCTGTTCCATGAATAAAATTTACGGATAATTAATTTCCCCTAATTACGAGATACGGCACTTTTCATTATCTTGTAAATTTTAGGAATCTTAAAATATATATGAATAAAAATCAAAAAGGGTGGTCAAGTCGATATTTGATTCATTCAGTTCGCATCCTGGGACAGCTGTTTCGACCTTTAGGTCTCATCAGCCAGGCTTTCGAACTGAATGAACCAAAAATCAACTCGACTCTCATGATCAAAGATCATAGCGATACACTTAGGGCATAAGTGTCGCCATATAACTACAAAACTGCAAATGGGTGTGGAGAAGGTATCGGTATTTCAACCACTACGCAAGAGGTTTGTCTTGTTATACATAGATGGTCGACCAAGCTATGCTGGTCTTTCTACTACCAACTCCAACTCACCCCCTCAGGGGTCTGGCAACCTCTGTCAGGCACGGGTGTGGCAAGCCCGAGGTACCCTAGCTAGGGGAGTTTACCCCTAAAACAAAACCGTAATCCAAGGTGTAATGTCGCCGTGCTGATGGATGGATGGCTCTGCGTGAAAGAGTCGTAAACGGCAACCTTCCGGAAACTGGGCGCCCTTCGGTCGTAATCAGCCTTCTCGTAGCATCCAGGCTCTGCTGCGGGCGACCGTTTATTTCCTAGGCAACTCGTGGGAATGAAATGAGCTTAAATTCCATTCAAACAGACACAGGATCGTCTACTTCCTCAAATGTAGACAAACAGAATACGTCGGAGATAAATCCTTTTAAAAGACGTGATTCAGTGGCACGAACACCTCCATTGGAGAAGCAAATGTACAGTGCTACTATAAATGTCTCAGCAGAAAGGAAAAATGTGATGAACCAGGAGAAGAAGCCCCTAGCCCGGTTTCTGGTCATCAAAAGGCAAGATAAGCAAGATTTCTTTAAAGTTAGTCCTTTCGCCATTCAGAAGTCCCTTTATGGCTTGATAGGCGAACTTAAGCAGATTAAAAAAATACAGAGTGGTCTTCTAGTCGAAACAGTATCAGCATCACAGTCTAGCAGACTACTACAACTCACCAAAATGATCGACTTTGAGATAACAGTTGAGCCCCA
>CAJUYI010006715.1:0-13247 GCA_910591695.1 Galerucella pusilla
TGAATTATTTAAGAATAGAATTAACAATAAAAAAAAACTTCCTCAGGGGGAATTTAACCCGGGTCTACTGCGTGAGAGTCTGGTATGCTTACTACTCAACCACCAAAGAATATGCAAATCGTTTATCTATAACGTCAGATGTATTACATAATTTTTGCTTAAAAGGAACTAAAGTTCCTACCGTGTGTCCCGCGACACGTTCTACCTTTTTTATTTTTTATTTCGACGTTTCGGTAGCGTTCCAGCTACCGTTGTCAAGATTAACTAGTAATAAAATCAATAAAATAATTTTTGGTCCCTATCTGACACAACGAAAAAATATGACAACTAGACAATCAATAATATTTTGAAGTTTAAGAGTACAAAAATTTCTTGTCAAATTTTATTAAGGTCCATTCATAGTAGATCACACCTCTGGTAAAATGGAATCCAGAGAAGTGCACGTTCCAGGAACTGTTTTTATTGGGATAGCGCTTCTTTTAGCTTATTTTGGAAATGTTGTTAATAAAACGCGTTTGTTGTTACTTTTTTGTGTATGATCATTTTTGTTTTCAAAACATGTATAACTCAGTTTGGTGATTTTGTCTATTGAAGTGTGTATCGATTAACAACTATTCCAATGATAAATCATAAGAAAACCTGGATAAAAACTTATGATGCTATCCTGATAACGCAGGTAATTGATTATTGGAAATTTCTCTTTCTAACATTGGTAACCAAATTTGACTACATTCGGCTGAAATACTAGCTACACATTTATCTGCATTTAGTTGTATTAAAGCACTTTCTTTGATTTTTCGTCTTTTATTATTGGGCTCTTTCAATATTATTTTTGTCGAATCCCATTGAATTTTATGCCCCTCTTCCCAAGCATGTTTACAAATACCTGACTTGAAGAACTCCCTATTTTTGATGTATTTTTTATGTTCACTTATTCGTACTTTCAATGGTCTAGATGTTTCACCTAAATAGAATTTGTCGCATTCACAAGATATCTGATATATGCAATTTTTTGAAGATTGTTCTTCATTTTTTGGTTTCTTTTTTGTTAAGATAGATCTCAAAGTATTGTTAGATTTAAAGCTGGTTCGAATATTAAATTGATTACCAATTTTCTTAATTCTTTCTGACAAACCCCTAACATACGGTATTGTCAAGTTTTTAAAAATTATGTTAGCTGAATTATTAATATTATTGTTATTATTATGGGGTATTAACAATGAGCCTTTCTCTATATTCTTGATTTCTTTATTTACAAATTCTGCCGGGTAATTATTGGCATTTAAAACATTTTTCAGTAGAGTTTTCTCCTTTGTGAAATGATTATCATTAGAACAAATTATTCTGGCCCTATCGTATAAAGATTTTACTACTCCCTTTTTAACGCTTATAGCATGATTTGATTCAAAATTCAAATACCTATTAGTGTGTGTTGGCTTAGCTGGAGCGCTACCGAAACGTCGAAATAAAAAATAAAAAACAATATTGTGGTTTGATTCCCAAAAGAATAAGATAAAAAAGAATAAGTAATGCCACAAGGAACTTACAGAAGAAAATTATAGTATAATAAAAATTTATAAGTATTCTAAGCGTGTCAATGATAAGATTGATAGAGCACCCATGCATGTGAACATATCTTTCCTGTGTTAAATATGTCGGATATATAAACCTTACTGATATTATAAATGTGAATTTAAGTTTGTTTGTTACACTTTCTGGCTCCTCTAGGAATAAATTAACCTGGTGGAACAAAGAGCTAACAAAGTTTAAAACAAGAATTCATAAACTGTTCAACAGTGCGAAAAGGACAGGAAAATGGGAAGAATATTATTCCACTCTGACTGCTTACAACAAAAACATCAGAAATGCAAAAAAGGAGGCCTGGATAAAATTCTGTGGTGAAGTGGAAACAACCTTAGAAGCAGCTCAAATCCAGAAAATCTTTGCCAAAGATACTATCAACCCCATTGGCAATATTTTGAAACCCACTTTTTTGGTTCCATGATAGCTGCTGTTGAAATGCGTGGAGCAGACGACGCCACTTGATGAAAAGCATGCTTTTCAACAGAACAGCAAGAACAACCTTATTTGGAGACTCCATGGACGATCTCGTGGAGGAATTTAATAGGTCCGAACCAATCAATCAATAGAATCGGAGGACAGTACAATACCAGCCATTACAGAGGGGGACATCATCCTGACGAAAAGGGACAATACCCAGATCGACAGTCAACAGGATGGCGGGGAACAACTTGGTTCAGACCAAAGCAGCTTGGGTGGTGATCCCAAGATCCAAGAAACTCAGGTCAATAATAACCAAGAGAATATAAATGTGTACAGAGTTCGAAATCAAGACTAACCAACATGTTTTATGTGGTATAGGTTTAGATTCATGATCTGCAGCAATTTGCTAATAAAACGTATAAACGTCAAACTAAGTAGAAGAGGTCAACTAGTAGAATTATCTCATTTAATACTAGCTCATTAAATTGTATGTCACGATAATAAATACATGAAAATAATGAGTTGATCATTGATACTTAATGGCATACACAAGTTGTTAATTGTTCGGGAATATTTTTATTCATTAACAGTAGTTTATAACAATTATTAACATTATGATTTGGAAGCCAATCTTTTAGTTGGTTTTAGAATAGAAATGATTCACTGTACAAAGAGTTTTAGGCATAAGTTAATATTAATTATAACTTTTACTTTTTAACAAATGAAAGTATCGCCGAAAAATATATTCCACCAATTTATGTAGCAACTACTAAGATACAAAATCTAAACTATCTTCGGCATACATAAGTTAATTGTTTTTTTTACCTTCCCATTAATTTTTAACCCTTGATTATATATCCTCACTAAAACTTGGATTTGTATGTCATGTTGTTATCGGATGGTTAAGTAGTACCCAAAGAATGCATCCAAGTATTCGGGATATCTAAGTTAATTGTTCTAGTATCGTGAAAATTCTAAGATTTTCTATTTTCACTATTGCGTTGAGATTGGGTTTTGAGAAATAAACTTATTCTACTTATTTTTAACATGAAAATCGATGATGAAAACTGCATGCATTCGAAATAATGAAGCCTACATTTGGCATAGGCAAAATCGAGGTGATCCTTAGATGGAAACCAAGAAAAACAGTTTGGGACAACTATAACACCTATCTGATAGGAAACTTATCCAGATCCAGATGAGAGGAAGCGCTTTACACCTTCTTGACCTGGAACCTGAGATAGAGGTCTTAAACAGCAATTATTGATATTTTTGAATGAACAGCGAAGCAGTAGGAAATAAACATGTCAGAATTAAGAGCTCAAACCCGGGACTGGTTTAATAGAGCAAAGGTCGCCTGAATCTGGCAGAAATACACAGAGGTGAGAAACACCTATACAATGAACACATTTTTACCAGGAGCGTATAGGAATAAACATTTTGTATTTCATTAGATGATGTGACTGTATTTTAAATTATTTTATTGCAGCTTATTAGATATATTCTGCGTTTTTTCAATTTTTCAAAGCATGATCCCGCTGAAATAAATAATTATGTTGACAAAATCACACCTAAGGCTAAATATTGAATTATTCTTACTTTAGTCAATTTTACTCTACATTCTTCCATAGTTTTCTGGAATTCGGTATTATTAAATGGCTGAGATTCCAGCATTTGTACTTTCCTATAGTACTCAATATCCTGTCCTTCCCATATATTTTTAATTTGGTAGTTTCCATCTCCACTCTTTCTTGGGTCATTTCTAATTATCCACACTATTCTCCCCATAAAAAGTATGCTTTCGGCAAGATCTTCGCTGATAAAAAGAGGAATTGTTTCCCAATTAATAAAAAATTTTCTAACTATAGGTGGTCTTCGAATTTTGCGTTTCTAAAAACAGTAAAATAATTAGCAAGGCAGGCATTTTTCTTGAAAATAATGAGGATATAAATACCCTGTTAAGCATAAATGTATCTGTTTTCCAGTACCACAACCCATCTCTGATTTTGGGTTAAAAAACCATATAGAATAGTCCAAGAGCCAGAGGCAAAAAAACTGTTTCAATTTTTTAAGGCTGGTTTTTTGTTAAATCGTTGTAGCCGATGGGTACACAAACATGCTTCGGTCAGTCAAGCGTGCCATAGAACAGGTGGCTCAGGTGCGATATTAAAGGTGTATCATTTGACGGTGAACAAAATTAATTTCTAAAAGCTGAAAATTGTTATACAACTTCTCTATTGTATAAAATAAAAGTTGTGTTGGTCAGTCAGTCATATATTAGAACAGAGCTGGTCAGTCAGTACGGATAGATGTATGATAAATAATTATTGAGTGCAATTCGTTTCTTTAACTTCAAATTTTGTCTGAGGGTTCAGAATTATGTATTAAACATCAAAACATCAGTCAGGTGAAAAAGGTAAAGGTATACCGCGCTCGCCGTTTGAGTTTCAGGCTGCGTATCACGCTATTTCTACTTTTTGTATTGTTATTTTAACAATCAGAAAACGTCATTTGATGTTTTAATTTGTGGTTCTATGGATAATTACCATTTGTATCGCATCGACAAACGATTTATTTAATCATTGAATACGTTTCGTGCGGTATTATTATGCAAAAAAAAAATTGTGGATTCAGAAAAACTTCTCTTATCTACACCAGAAAATGTCACTTGATAATGTGATTTTGGCTATTGTAATAACTTGAAATTTAATTACGTTCTTAAACAATTGATTAATCCACATGACAAATTTGTATGAGTAGTAATTTCGCAAAATATTCGTGTTTAGGAAGAAGCATTAATTATTGAATGTATAAAAAATGAGGAATTGAATCTCTTACGTTGGAAATAGAATGTATGCGAATGAACGGGTATATTGAAAACGAACTAGAAAAAACAGGTATACTCGTCGGTAAGAATCCGAATTTTCGTACACAATTATTGGGTACGAAAATTCGGATTCTTCTATTATAGCTAGAGTTCGAGAGAGAGGGCTCTTTTTCCCCACCTTTGAACGTCCTCAATTTCAAATTTCAACGGTTATTCTACCAAACGCCGATGCGACACTTCGGTTGATTTACAAAATGAACAGAATTTGTGTATTCTGTCTTAAAAAGCAACTTCTGTTGAATTCATTCACGAAAGAAACTTTGAAAAAGTGTCAAGCGATCTTGCTAATTCGTGTAAAGTATAGCGTCGCATCAGCGTTTGGTAGAATAACCGTTGAAATTTGAAGTGGAGGACGAGTATACCTGTCTTTTCTAGTTCGTTTTCAATATACCCGTTCATTCGCATACATTCTATTTCCAACGTATGAGATTCAATTATTTTTTAAACCTTGAATAATTAATGCTTCTTCCTAGGCACGAATATTTTGCGAAATTACTACTCATACAAATTTGTCATGTGGATTAATCAATTGTTTAAGAATGTAATTAAATTTCAAGTTATTATACAATAGCCAAAATCACATTATCAAGTGACATTTTCTGGTGTAGATAAGATAACTTTTTCTGAATCCACAATTTTTTATTTCTTTGCATAATAATACCGCACGAAACGATTAAATAAATCGTTTGTCGATGCGATACAAATTGTAATTATCCATAGAACCACAAATTAAAACATCAAATGACGTTTTCTAATTGTTAAAATAACAATACAAAACGTAGAAATAGCGTGATACGCAGCCTGAAACTCAAACGTCGAGCGCGGTATACCTTTACCTTTTTCACCTGACTGACGGACGTTGTTCTAATGAACACATGACTGACGGATGTTTTGATGTTTAATACATAATTCTGAACCCACAGACAAAATTTGAAGTTTGAGAAACGAATTGCACTTAATAATTATTTATCATACGTCTATCCGGACTGACCAACACAACTTTTATTTTATACAATAGAGAAGTTGTATAACAATTTTCAGCCTTTAGAAATTCATTTTGTTCATCCGTCAAATGATACACCTTTAATATCGCACCTGAGCCACCTGTTCTACGGCACGCTTGACTGACCGGAGCATGTTTGTGTACCCATCGGCTACAACGATTTGATAAAAAACCAGCCTTACGAAATTGAAACAGTGTTTTTGGCTCTGGCTCTCCGGCTAGAAGATATTAAGTAAAGTGCCGGTCCTAGCCTTTTATCAGTATAAAGCGAGATTGTTTTTCAGCGCGCTCTTCACTCTTACACTTTACATTAATTATACTTTGGATTTATGTTAAATAAATAATAATTACCAATTATTGTTAGTATTTATAAATGCTAGTGAATCTACAGATTTTTCATCTTCACCATAAGGCTTTTCAGAAAACAGACCTAGCAGGCGATATCAAAATTTTATTTTCGCTTTTGATTTTAGAAGTATGCTGTATGTTGGAAATAAATATATTATTGTGGTTATATTGACTTCTAATAGGACTCCATCAGTCACCCTGTATAAGATGCTATTTTAACTTTCTGCTTCAATTTTATTGAACTTATTGAATTTGTAGCTGTGCTATTAATTTTATTCTTATTTCATTATTTTTTAGAGATATACGGGGTGTTGAGATTGTTACGATTTTGATGAAAAGTTTATTGATTTTTTTGCAAGTTGTGGAAAGTTTCAAATAATTTAAATTTGCCATTAGTACATTCACATATCTTGTTATCAACTGTCAATAGAAAAATAAATTTAAGAAAATGTATATTCAAATTTTATTTTTATTTTAAATTATTTGTTACAAAAAACATTGTACCTAACTTAACTTTTGCATGTATTATGTTAGCTTAGGTTATGGAATAACGGGCAAATTCAGCTATCGGGTGTCTGCTTCCACGTTAGCACCGCTGGTAATGGGAATAACAGGATCATTTTGGTGCTATTATTCTCTGACTAAATGACATCCCAAAGGTTTTTGGCTTAATCCTAAGGAGTGCGTATCCGTGCCGAGGGGATGTATGACAGTGAGCCCATCATCTGTCACTAACGGAACTTTCGAGATACTGGGCGCCCTCTCGTCGTAAGTAAGCCTTATCATGGTAATGCAGGGCTCTGCCATGATGGACATATTTTCCCTAGCTACTCTTGGGACTTTAAATGGAAGAAGTTCCAAAAAAATTTATAAAAGATTCTACAGAGGAGATGGAAGTCGATCTATCGGCTCCAACTGACCACCCTGTAACATCCGATCAGGAACGAGAGCTCCTTAGTTCTCCAACACCTGAAAGCAAACCTAGGAAACTAGGGGGTGCAGCTAGGAATCGACTCAGTCGTCTCCTCAAGAACGGGGTACCTTACCAATCCGCCTTGAACAAAATCTTAGAGCAGCGGAAGCAGAATCAGTCGCAAGAGGTGAAGAATATTCCCTCTGTGACTTATTCGAGCAAGCCCTTACGCTCTAATGATGACTCACCCGCACAAGAGGCAAAAAGCCCTGCTCGGCTGTGTCAGTTGTAGCGTCAGGTAAAATTGACCTACAAAAACCCTCTTATGGGCAGGCTGTATCCGGCATCAAGGTGGGAATTTTACATCTTGAACATCCGACAACCTCCATAACGACCAACCAACTGGAATCTCTTCAGTACGCTATTTTGGCCGCTGTAGAGAATATTCCGGAAGGTGGTCCACAAGTGCAGTTCCAGAGCTGTACATTCCGGCCTGGATGGCTGCAGGTCACCTGTGTAGATCAGGAGAGTGTTTCATGGTTGTAGTCAATACCCTTTAACCATGGGATGGTGCCTCCCTGAGATGCGTCTTGGGTGACCAACTCCCAAAGCCACATAACTGTGTGGCTTACATACCTGATGAGGGCAGTCATAGACTAACCTCTGAACAGGTCCTCACTAGACTGAGGAAAATGAACTATGGTCTGTTAACCTTGGAGTGGACTGTTCTACACAAGGAAGTTACAGGCCCTGGTCAAACATGGACCTTCACCATTGACGATTGATCTATGGCCGAGCTGGAGAGGGTGGGTTTTAAACCTTACCCTGGTTTTGGGCAGGTTGCTTTCCGCCCTAAATCCAGGTCTTCTTCCCAACAGGCAGCAAAACCAGGTCCCTCGAAAGGATCTGAGAAAATTCACGGCCCGGAACCGAGCGGAAAACCCCCTGCGGCAGTGAGGAGAACCAAAACCTCACAAGCTTAGAGGTAGTGCACCGCCGGCACGTAGCCAAGGCACCAGCCAACCAAAAGATGGGAAAGCTGGATTTTCCAAGATGAATACGGCTAACGTCTCTTCCAGGAAACCGGCAAAAGAGACTGGACTTGGTATCCCGAAATCGAAGGCCATTATGGACTCGAGAAAGGCACCAAAAAAACCAGCTGGGCCGGTGGCGAAAGGTGATCAAACCTCGTCGACAGCACCAAATACAGCCTCATCATTGGCAGGTGCAGATGGTGGCGTCTTAATTGACACACCGACTGGTCCTCCCAATGTTTGAGGAGATATAAGTTTGCCTGCGGCACCCAACACTCTGCCACATTCAATTGTTTACAGGCAAACGTACAACATGCCAAAGCCGCTTCTTACATCCTTGGCAAAAGGTTCAAGGACGAATTAATCGACCTTGCCTTCCTGCAAGAACCATGGACAGGAAACACAGACCGAGTAACCGGTCTCAGCAATATTCCTGGTGAGGTAATAGTCTGCCCTGGGGGCGAAACCTAGAGCATGTCTACCTATCAGGAAAAATATTAATTATTTTTTTTGCTTACAGGCTTTTGCACTCCAGATGTAGTAGCCATCCAGATGTACTTTCCGGAGAAGAATGGCATGACAAATATATTCGCCTGCTCTGCATACTTCCCAGGAGACATGGATACTGTACCTCCTCTTGCTATACGACGATTAATCGACTTTAGCAGGAAGAACAGACTTCAGTTAGTCATGGGCTGTGACGCCAACTCAGACCATACATCGTGGGACAGCACGAATATAAATCGCAAATGAGAGTTACTCTTTGATTATATACTAGGGGAAGGGCTATCACTTATAAATAAGGGCTCCGAACCAACCTTTGTAACTAGAAACAGATCAGAGGTGTTGTAACTATCAGCTCAAACTTTCTGAGCAATAAGATACGGCATTGGGCTGTATCTACTGAACCTTCGTGTTCGGATCATAGGCATATTCAATTCAGCATTGAAATAGGCCAGAGGTGGAATATCGTGACTCAAAAGCTACTTATTGGAGTGGATATAGAAATTCCCTTCAACGGTACGTTGAGGATGGTTTCACCACAATCAACAGTTGTGATGGGATAGATACTGCAGCGGAAAAGCTTCGCGAAGCAGTGATCTCCTACTATCATGAAAACTGTCCACTCAAGACTAAAAGAGATAATCACAACTCTATTTGGTGGAACAAATGCCTAGAAAAGCGAAGAAAATAAGTTCGACGACTATTTAACCGAGCTAAAGAGTCAGGCAACTGGGAGCTTTATAGAACTACTCTAACAAGCTACAATAAAGAAATCAGAAAGGCAAAACGGGAGTCTTGGAAAAAGTTCTGTGAGAGTATTTCTGATATACCTCGTAGTACTAGAATTCACAAGATTCTCTATAAAGAGTCGCTAGGGCGCTAGGCGGCCAAAAAATATCAATTGGGAGGCTGCCAAGGAAGTTATCACAGCACCGGCAGTTGAATGGGCAATCAAATCTTTTCAGTCTTTCAAATCTCCCGGTGAGGATGACATATTTCCAGCTCTGCTGCAAAATGGACTGTAATTACTTTTACCCATTCTCATTAGACTGTATAGAGCTAGTCTGGCATGGAATTACATACCACCCAGTTGGTTGGCGGCTAGGGTGGTATATATACCGAGAGTGGGCCGCACAGACCCACACCCTAAATCGGTCAGACCAATTAGCCTAACATCTTTCCTTCTTAAATGACTTGAAAAAGCACTGGATTGCTACATCATGCGGGTAGCTTTATCCGAGCATCCACCAATATGCTTATCAAACTGGCAAATCAACAGATTTAGCGTTACACAACCTTGAGAAAATCACACAATCCCTTAACAACAAGGAGATATCGGTGTCCATATTTCTTGACATTCAACAATTCACTACCGACCTTCATTGGTTCAGTTTTGACTAAAAAGGGCATCAACCAACCATTACTGGTTGGATATATGCCATGCTCACAAATAGGACAACCACTACATCTCTTCAGGACGAGATCATCAGCTTTAAGGTTTCCAAGGGATGCCCACAAGGCGGAGTACTATCTACCCTACCGTGGTCTCTCTTGTTGGATAACTTGCTTAGCGATCTCGGAAGAGAAGGGGTAGAACTGCAAGCGTATGCAGACGACCTTGTCATCTTGGCAAGGACCAAGTCAGGAAGGGTAGCATATAATATCCTCCAAAAGACGTTCGACGATGTCCACAGTTGGTGTCAGAGGAAACAGATGTCTGTTAACCCTGGCAAAACTGTAATAGTTCCCTTGAGGTTATTCCATTTGCAGCGGAAGTAAAATATTCGGGGATTATCCTAGATAAGAAACTTACTTGGAACGCTCACTTGGAAAAAGTTATCCATAAGGCCAGACTATCTTTGTGGACATGTCGCAGGATCTGTGGAAAATCTTGGGGCTTGGGACCCAAACAAATCTATTGGATATATATGACGATCGTTAGACCAATGATCACATATGGAGCTATTGCCTGGTGGCCAAAAGCTTTACAGCGAACGGCCCAAGCAAAACTCTCTGGTTTACAGAGACAGGCTTGTCTGGCAATCACTGGTGCTATCAGCTCCACACCGTCAGCAGCCATGGAAATCCTTCTGGACCTACCTCCTCTCCATATATTTTTGGAAAGAGAGGCTAGATGGACAGCATACAGAATTGTACATATTTCTAAATGCACAAATCAGGCTTATGCAGAACGAAGCAGAATACTAGCGGACAGTGAAAGTCACAGTATTCTGGGAATGACCTCTGACATAATGCCTCCAACAGTAAACTACGACCTGCCTTACACCGTCCTAATTCCAAATAGAGATGAATGGGTCCTCCGTAAGGATGGACTATTAAGAGCAGACAGCTGTTGATACACAGACGGCACAAAAACACCATCAGGCTCTGGTGCAGGTGTATACGGGCGCAGACCTAGGACAGAAATTTCAACCTCTCTAGGATCCTATGCAACCGTATTTCAGGCGAAAATTTACGCCATTTTTTCATGTGTGGAGAGAGTGGAGCAAGCAAATCTCATACATAGAACAATAAAAATTTTCTCGGACAGCCAAGCGGCTTTAAAAGCACTTAGCTCTCGCCGTGTAACGTCGAAATTGGTTTTAGACTCTCCTCAATAGTAGAACTCAATAAAGTATTGCTGGTCTGGATCCCTGACCATTCTGGCATGGGAGGAAACGGGAAGGCAGACTTTCTTGCAGGGAGGGTGCCGCACGTGTTTCTATCGGACCAGAACCTACAATTGGCATCGCAGTAAGTTTAGACTTCTGACATAATTTACCAGGATTGGTTCATTCAAAGGCTTTTCCTTCGAAGAATGTCTCCAAACAAATGTTAGACCATAGCAGGCATCACCTACGTTGTCTAACAGTCAACTGTCATCTGAATCATCATATGCTATTGCTCGCAGCCTTTCTTGATATAGAAGGAGCTTCTGACAACACCTCCTATGAATCTATAGCTAAGGCGACGAGGAATTCTGGGATCGATGCCACGAGCTGCAGGTGGATAGACAGCATGCTCAGAAGCAGGCTCATAGAATCAACTCTGATGTGGGAGATAATGGCCGTACTTGCAACCAGGGGTTGTCCGCAGGGGGGAGTACTATCCCCGCTGCTGTGGAACCTGGTCATGGACGGGCACATCAGAACCCTACACAGAGACGGATTTAACACCATAGGATATGCAGACGACCTGGTAATTCTATCCCAAGGTAAATTCAACAGTACAACCAGAGACAGACTCCAGATGGCTTTAAATGTAGTAACAGGATGGACTGTAAAAGAAGGGCTACGTATTAGTCCTTTGAAAACACAGATAATTGCGTTCACCAGAAGAAGGAAAAGGGAAGGACTTGGCCCTGTGACGCTTCAAGGTGAACCAATACGATTGTCGGATGAAGTAAAATATCTTGGGGTTATCCTAGACCCAGGCTTAACTTGGAACCGACACCTCCAGCACGTGATCAAGAAAGCAGAGGTGGCCTTCATGGTTGCCAGACGCACTTACGGCACTAAATGGGGACTTAGACCCAGCATGGTACACTGGCTGTACAAAATGGTGGTCATTCCCAGGATCACATATGCATCTCTGGTATGGTGGCCAAAGATCAGACAATCCTCTGCTATGCTAAAACTAAACAATGTCCAAAGACTTGCATGCATTGGCATTACAGGGGCAATGAGGACTACTCCTACAGCGGCACTGGAGACAATTCTAGACCTTCCTCCGCTACATTGTGTCATAATGTGCGAAGCAAGGGCAGCACTAGCCCGACTGGAAAAAGCATCAGACCATGACGTGGCACATGGGAGAGGACACACAGAGATAAGGCATGTGGATGATGACATTTTCAAAATGCCAACAGACCACATGACCACCAAATATATCTTTAGCAAGAGCTTCGAGATTGTCATCAAAGATCGAAAGGAGCTTGAGGAAGAGAACGCACCACCACTTAGTAGAGCGAATGAACTGATCTGGTATACAGACGGATCAAAAAATGAACTCGGCACCGGAGCGAGCATATACAGCAAGACGAGCAAATATGAAGGGATCGTCTCGCTTGGCAAATACGCTTCTGTATTTCAAGCAGAGGTCTATGCAATACTTGCATGTGCAAGGGCTAATAATATGAGAGCCTACAACAACAGGCAGATCAGGATCTACAGTGACAGTCAAGCCGCCCTTAAAGCACTTCAGAGCTATAGGGTGACATCTCGGCTAGTATGGGAATGCGGCGAAGAACTTAGAAGACTGGCGACTCGGAACAGTGTAACACTGGAGTGGGTCCCAGGTCATAAAGGAATCGCAGGCAATGAAAAAGCTGACGAACTCGCAAGAGTAGGATCGTCAACTCTGATGAACGGACCCGAACCTGCTGTGGGCATCCCCAGATGCTTAACGAGGTCATGGTTAAAAGGGTGGTTGAAAGAACAACACAATAAACACTGGAAGAATACGACCAGGCAAATACATGGGAGGAAATTCATAAAAGAACCATCAGAAAAAGTGGCGAAAGAACTGCTCTCAATGAGCAGGAACAAACTACGC
>CAJUYI010006716.1:0-13246 GCA_910591695.1 Galerucella pusilla
ATTATTATTATTATTATTATTATTATTATTATTATTATTATTATTATTATTATTATTATTATTATTATTATTATTATTATTATTATTATTATTATTATTATTATTATTATTATTATTATTATTATTATTATTATTATTATTATTATTATTATTATTATTATTATTATTATTATTATTATTATTATTATTATTATTATTATTATTATTATTATTATTATTATTATTATTAGACAAATCCCTATTATGCCCAAAAACAGATAATTACACAAGAAACTTAGGTACTAGTAGGTAAAGAACAGAAAAATAAGTACAATAAACTATAAGTGCTCTAGCAGCGCACGATCAAGTCTGTTTTTGAACGAGTTAGTCGATGGTGCAGAAACTGTGGATACATCAAGATTATTCCAGCTGTCGAATACCCTGTTTGGTAAGAAGTTCTGTCTTGATCTGTGTTCAATGTAAGTAGCCACTGAGAACACCATCTGGAGATGGAGTTTAAGTCCAGCTGGAGGGTTTGTTGGTTGGTGATTGGATTCGTATATATCTTTGTGTCATCAGCGTACAAAGATATTTTATTAGTTACGTGATAAGGAAGATCGCTGGTGTATACCGTAAAAAGCAGAGGACCAAGAACAGAACCCTGTGGCACTCCACTTTCCACCAATCTATCCCTTGAGAAGTCTTCGCCAACTCTTACTTTAAAATATCTATCCGGTAGAAAGTCGTCAATCCAGCTAAGTAAAGAGCAGCGAATGCCGAAGTGTTCCAGCTTGTGTAGAAGTCTGCGCCTGGGAACGCGATCAAAGGCCTTGGAAAAGTCCAGATAGGCAATATCTACTGGCTGCCGATCGTTAAGAGATGACGTCCAGTCATTAACACAGTGTAGCAGGTTGGTTAGGGTGGAACGGCCGGCGACAAATCCGTGTTGTTGCGTTGGAATCACATTTTCCAGGAGAAGAAATTTGGTCGTCTCCTCCGAAATAATGGCTTCCATGACTTTACTGACCACTGGCAGCAGACTAATCGAGCGGTAGTTATTGGAATCAAGTTTGTTACCTTTTTTGAATATGGGGGTGATAGATGCTAATTTCCAGCTGGGGGTATGGAACTTTGAGTAAAGGAAGCCTGCATAATTAACGACAGGGGAGTTGCAAGCGAGTTTGCGCAGCTTTTTAGGAGTTTTGGAGTTAGACCATCTAAACCAGGTGATGCGTTAGTGCGTAGTTTCAGTAAGTGCTGTTTTATACGGTCTGGTGTAAATACTACATGTTCCAAAGATGCCTTGAGGCGAGGACAGTTAATTAATGGGAGGTTGTCATTATTGGGTTCTTGAGTGAAAACTCGTGAGAAAGCTAGAGAGAGCGTCTCAGAAGACTCTTTATTAGAAGAGCATACAGTGTAGTCGGGTTTTTGAAGTAGGGGAATGGAAACTTTTGATGATAGGGACGATCGTATATATTTGAAAACCTTTTTACTGTTACCACTAGAAATGATGTTTTCTTCAAAATTTTGTCTTAAAGTTTTGAGAGGTAGTTGAAGGATATTAGAAAATCTGCGATGGTTCAGGAAGTCACTCAGAAGCTGTGTGCGCTGATATTTACGCCAGAGGCGCCGTTTGTGTTTGATACGTTGTAGTGCTGCGTGGTTTATCCAGGGTTTGAGATGGTTTTTATAAATCTCACGGACAGTAGTGTGTGCAGAGATTATTCTGAGAGTAGTATCATGAAATGCGTCCCACATTAATAAGGGATCGGATACATTTGTGAAAATGGAGCCCCATTCAAGTCGAGACAGCTGTGAATTAACTTCAGAGAAATTAGTAGTAGCATAAGTTGTGATTTTATTTTTGCCCGGTAATGTCTGGATAAACTGAACGTGGGCAGTTATGACTTGCATGTTCTGATTTTCCAACAGGAGAGTCCATTTCGAGAGATGAGATTAGCTGTTCATCATTGGTGAGTATGAGATCTAGAATGGAAGGTTGATTATTAATTCTGAATCTTGTGGGCTCTGTAATAAGTTGAATGAGGTTCGAATTTGCAACAAAGTTTTTGAATACGTTGTGTGAATTTACAACATCTGACAATGAGGTTATCGGCTAGGATATTTCTGGGAAGTTAAAATCTCCAGCAATAATGAGATTATCAAGAAGTGATAACTCTTCGAGTTTTTCAAACAATATGTTGTCTATCGCAAGCTGTGTATCAGGGGGACGATATATACATACCAGGTTAAGAGAAAATAAATTTTTAGTAATATTTACGTGTATACTATCTATCCCAGGTATGTCTAATAGTTAAATTTTAGTAGAAAAATTTGCGGTAATATCGTCGGATAAATAAATGCATACACCTCCACCGACACAATTTTCTCTATCTTGACGATAAATTGTATAGCCTGTAATGTTAATTAATGAGTCTGGAGTTGCAGGTTTAAGCCAGGTTTCGGTAATAAAAATAATTTGTGGGTTAATAAGTTGCACTGTGCATGTGAACTCGCCAAGTTTAGCGTAAAGTGAGTTTAAATTTGTGTATAAAAAGAGCCAGTCATTGAATTTGCGGGTAGAAAAGTAATGAACGAAATTTCGAGATTTTTGGGATGCCGTTGGTGTACCTGATTGTCAGATCATGTTCGCCATTATTTTTACGGGTGTCTAGTTCACTTCGAAGTTCTCTTAATCGTTGTTGTTGTGTGGGCGTCTTGTCATCTATTATAGAAAATTTTTCAGTACGTTTCTCCTCGAGAAGTTTGGATTTATTTCTCAATATGTTTTTAGCAAGGTGTTCTGAAGGCATTACTACTTTGATCATGCGAGGAAACTTCTGGTTGCTTTTGCCGACTCTGTAGAAGGTATTAGGGGTTTCATGACATCCGACAGTATCCAAGACAAGCCTAATTTTATTCGTGTCATCATCCTTCCTAAGTTGAGCATCCCCCGAGGAGGGTTCAGGTACGCCTCTGATTATAATATTTTTGGCTCGCACTATGCGATCTACCGCCTCATTTGCGATGTTGTCAGTGAATTCGGTCGAATTAACTGCATCGAACTGACTCAGTTTATTATTTAATTGAGTTAATTTATCATCAAATTCGTTTATTTTCTTGTGAATTTTGTTTTAAAATCTAGCAAAAGAGTTTTTAATTCCGAGAAATTTGAAACATTTGAACTGCAATTGTTGCAGAGTATAGACAAGCCACGAACCCTCTGCCGCGTAACCCGGTCGTCGGCAGAAACATCGGTGCATGCAAGTGCTTCCTTATGTATAACCGAATTCTTCTCTGCTTTGTTCAAAACACGGGATGCAAAACTAATTTTCAATTTTCAATACCATCGGGATATATATGAAGCAAAACAGCTCCTATACCCACACCGGAAGCATCACAAACAAGTTTTAACGGCATTTTAGGGTCGAAATAAGCTAAGCTTTGCTCCGAAGAAATGGCCTGCTTAACCTTCACAAAAGCTCTCTCACACTCAGAAGACCATATAAATTCTACACCATCTCTCAACAACCTTTACCATAATAATTTATCAAGCCCAAGAATCCTTTTAGCTCCGTTATACTACATGGTCTAGGGACCTCTGTTATAGCCCTAACTTTCTCTGGATCTTTATGAAGACCTTCCTTGTCAATTATACGTCCTAAATATTTTATTTTGGATTGAAAAAAATTACACTTTTTTAAATTCAAACGGAATCCAGCCCTACTTAAACGATAGAAAACATCAGCTGAATTTTTTAGATGTTCGTTTCGGCTTCTTCCCGTAACTACAATATCATCCATAAAGTTTATAGTGCCTGCTGCAACACTTTTTCCACTACTTTTTGAAATATCGAGCAGGCCGGCTTGGTTCCATATGGCAAACGATGGACCAAATAAATACCACGATGTGTGCTCCATGCTAATAACTTCTTGGTTTCCTCTGTAAGCACCAATTGGTTGTATGCTACTGAAAAATCAAGTTTAGTATAATGCTCTCGACCCTGGAGTGCGGCAAATAACTCATCTATTTTAGGAAGAGGGTGTTTATTATCCTCTAAAAATTTATTAACCGTTGTTTTATAATCTGCACACACTCGAATTTTACCATTTTCCTTGACCACCGGCACCAATGGAGTACCCCAATCTGAGTTTTCTATTAAAGAAATGACACCCTGTCTTTCCAGCTCGTCTAGCTCAGAATTTATTGTTTCCTTAAAAGCAAATGGAATTGGACGGGGTTTACAGAATATTGGTTTTGTTCCCGGAACTAATTTAAGTCCAATGTTTTCAAATTTATAACACCCCAATTCATTTTTAAACAAATCTTTGTACTTGTTCAATAAAATATGCAAGTCTTCATCAACTTTGACCCCACCGGAAATTATATTGAGCTGAATGTCACTGACCTCTTTCTGTAAATTGAATTTGAGCCCAAAAAGTTTAAATAAATCTCGACGAACAATGGAGTTGAGCCATTCTTAACAATTATTAATTCACAGTTTTCTCTGACTTGGTTGTTAAAACCAATTTTTACAAATATTTCACCTTTAGGAATTATAATACTACTGTCATAACATTTAAATCTGACGGAGGTAGGCTTTAAAATACAATTAAAAAAATGTTTTTCAAACAGTTCTTCAGGCAGCACAGATAAAGCTGCACCAGAATCCAATTCCATAGAAATTGGTTTATTATTGATAATAACATTCAATTTAACTGGATCAACATAATCTTTGTTATTAACATAAAACATGTCAATAAAATCTATATTTTCAGCTTCTGCGCTACCCTCCGAAACCTCAATAAAATTTGTTTTAACCGGGCAAACCTTAACTAAATGGCCTACTTCTCTACATATTTTACAAGTATATTGCTTATACTGACATCTGGCAATACCGCCAGAAACGAAATGAGTACAAGAGTGCGGTCCGGTTGGCTCGAAGAGATGCCTGGCGGGCCTTCTGTGAGGATATCGTCTCGGTACCTCAAATGTCAAGGCTGCGCCGGATCTTAACGAAATCACCGGACAGCGCTCTAGGCTGCATGGAAACCGCACCGGGTGTTTTCACCGAAACCCCGGTGGATACCTTGCAGCATCTACTGGAGACACACTTCCCAGGTTGTGAGGGAATCGAGCGGGAGTGTCCTGACATGGGATATGTAGGTATACAGCGACCATGTAAAAAGGACTATCTTCTAGCAAAAGAAATAGTCACACACAAGCGGAGTACTTGGGCGATACGGTCATTCAGACCATACAAGTCTCCGGGGAAAGACCAAATCTTCCCGGCTTTGCTTCAACAAGGCTGGGAGGCCGTTGGCACAATTCTGGTGCATATCTTTCGGGCCTGTTTGGCACGCAGGTATGTCCCTGAACAGTGGAGGCAGGTGAAAGTCGTCTTCATACCCAAGCCGGGTCGTACCACATATACGGTGGCTAAATCCTTTAGACCCATTAGCCTAACATCCTTTGTGCTGAAAACACTGGAGAGGGTGGCTGATCGATACATAAAGGAGAAGGTTGGGCTTAGATATCCTTTGCACAACAACCAACATGCTTTTAGGTGTGGCAAGTCAACTGAAAGTGCCTTACACCAACTGGTAACTCAGGTGGAGAAGGCGTTGGAAAATGGCATGATCGCCCTGGGAGCTTTCTTGGATATACAAGGGGCGTTTGACAGCACCCCTGTAGGATCCATGTGTAGGGCTGCGGCAAATCATGGAATAGAGCCAATGATCACTCACTGGCTTGGGGCCATGTTGTGCAACCGTACAGTAGAGGCCACATGGAAAGACCATGTGGCAAAAGTAATCGTCGCTAGGGGATGTCCGCAAGGGGGTGTTCTTTCGCCCACATTGTGGAACCTAGTCATTGACGAGCTAATAACCCTTTTAAACGGTGAGGGCTTTCTAACGATTGGGTATGCCGATGATATCGTTGTCCTTGTTGTTGGAAGGCACATTACCGTTCTCAGGGACCTCATGCAAAGGGCTCTGAATAGGGTACATGGGTGGTGTAACGAACACGGACTTGCAGTTAATCCTGCCAAGGCTGAGATAGTTGCTTTCACCAAAAAGAGAGGTATAAGACCTGAGGGTCTAAATCTTGACGGAGTACCACTGCCGGTGGTTGAACAGGTGAAGTATCTACCCACATAGCATTGAAAGAAGATTCATATGCCAAGTATATGCCTTCAACGTCCCGAAAAGATGTTCGTTCCGGTACATGATTAGCATATGCTGTCCACATACTTTCGAGCACATCCCTGTACATACATCCATAGCAAGTGCTAAGAATTTAAGATTCAAACTTGTTTTTTTCCGTAAATCTTTCGCATATGATTCGCACATACCATAAAAGTCCACCTAAAGCCTTTTTTTTAATTATATTATTTAGCATGTAATAATGATTTACCATTAACTAAGATCCTTTTCACTACATTCAGCGCATATGATAAGTATATATCTATATATATCAGAAGTATTTCATTTCACAGATATCCTAAGCATGTGATAGGGATTATCAATCAGGTCGGGTAATTTTACATCAGATATTCAGCACGTTTTATTCGTGTTACATACATGTATGAATTATTATTCACTATTTTCGTTTAATAGATTCAAAGCCATCATTGGTGTTGTACCCTTTCATTTTAAATATGCATCTGCCGATATCAGAACTAACCCAAAAGCCCATCCTTAGCATGTGCAAAATATAAAACACGGAATATTATTTGGTACATGTAAAGCACATGCTACGCATATACCATAAAATAAAGTCAAAGGCGAGTATATACCTTTAGCATGCGATAATGACTTAATATAATACTATATTCTTTATTAAGCTAACTTCAATCGATATTGAAGCCATTATATCTTTCCATTTATAATATACACTTAGCATGAATATATCTGAATAATCTGATGATTAACCTTAAATCATATTTTTAGCATGTGCAAAGTATAAAACATAGAACATTATTTGGTACATTCAATGCACATGCTGAATACGTCCTTCGCACATGCGATCACATCCTGTTTCAGCATATTCGAAATAATACATAAACGCATCGAAAGAGGGCGCTGACTTTTATTTGTAGCTTTACACCGATTCATATGTAACCACGGAAATCAAATACCGGACCAAAGCTTAAGAATTATACTTACCTGGCATAGGGTTTGCTGTGATCAACATGGCATGCAGATGGCATGGAGGTCCCCCCAGAACAAGGATTTTTCATTGCACTAATTAATATTGTTACATTGGTAAATGGTAAATGAAAAATAAGAGGTTGACAAAAAAGTTAACTTCCATATCATGTACATAGCACCTAAAAAGTGTATATGCATTGCAAGCGAAAAACTTCAGAAGAGCATGTGCAAAGTAGATTCTTTTCGTAAGAGGAAGTGTAATGGATATGCGTAGGTCCTGCGAATAATACGACATATCGATAGCATGTGCCTAGCATCTACACTAGCACATGTATAGGAGATTAATAGCACTCGGATAGGTATATAATATATACGCCGATAACACATGCCTAGGATGTACTGTATATCAGAAGGCCCATAGCTGGAAAATGCATAGCATGTGAAAAGAATGTGCTATCACATGCTTGTTGGCACTTTGAGCTTTTTATTGCAGGGTACATACTCAGCATCTTATAAGGACATCTTTCATCACATTCTGAAAACCTGATCAGCATGTGACCAGGGCGCAACACAATCTATTTATAGCACTTGTTTTGGTATTATGTGAGAACATGCTTTGCACATCCATGTTCTTTTTGAAAATATTCCAAGCATATGCTTAGGATGTCAAATTGCTATGTGGGTAGGAGTGATCCTTGATAAATCACTGACATGGAAGGCTCATCTTGATAGTCGCCTAAGCAAGGTGACAAACACGTATTGGGCCTGTAGGAGAGCCATTGGTCCGAGGTGGGGACTGACCCCCAAAACGATCATATGGTTCTATAGAGTGATTATGCTGCCTATGCTCACATATGCGGCTCTGGTCTGGTGGCCGAGGGTAACCTTGGTCACGGCTAGATCGCAACTGGCACGCCTTCAAAGGGTGGTCAGTTTGGGGGCAACTGGCTGCATGAGAACTACACCAACTGTTGCGATGGAGGTGATCCTTGATCTTCGGCCTCTTCACCATGTGATCGAGGCTGAGGCGGGGAGGGCTTTCCTGCGCTTGAAACGGCTGGGATACGTGCGAAGAGGGGAAGAGTGCAGGCACGTCAAGAAGCTCCGGCTCCTGGAAGATATTCCAGTTCTGGCTCGAGCGGCTGATGAATGCCTGCGTAAGTACTACTTCGCTACCCCATATAGGGCCATGATACGGGATAGAGAGTCCTGGGAAAAAGAGAGGAATACACAGCCTAATGGGACCGTCTGGTACACAGATGGCTCATGCTCCGGTGATAGAGCAGGGGCTGGAATTTACTCCAGGAACCCAAGAACACAGGTTTGTGTACCATTGGGTGAGGGTGTATCTGCATATCAGGCCGAGATATATGCTATCTTGGAATGTGCGCAGATAAACCTAGACAGAGGTTATGTGGATCGACGCATAACCATATACTCCGACAGTCAGGCAGCAATTAAAGCCCTGAGTGGGTATACCGGCAACTCAGGACTTGCTAACGAATGTCGAGAACTACTTGCTAATCTTGCAAGGCGGAACGTGGTGCGGCTAGAATGGATTCCAGCCCACTCTGGTTTTGAAGGCAACGAGATGGCGGATGCACTGGCCGGGCCCGACCCTGGGCCTAACAAAACAAAGAATACGCAAGGAGACGAAGAAGTGGCTGAGGAATCAGCACCTCGCTCATTGGAATGCTCTGCAGGGTCCTAGACAATCCAAACTTCTACTGAAGGGATGGACTGATGGACACGCCAGGGCAGCCATTGAACTACCAAGGAGTAGGCTAAGGAAGATAGCAGGACTCCTAACAGGGCACTGCTGTATGAGGAAGCACCTCTACAATCTAGGAGTAGAGGAAAGTTCCCTATGTAGGGGTTGCGGCATGACTGATGAAACGTCAGTTCATGTTCTCTTAGAGTGTCCACACTGGGCTGTATTAAGCAGGCGAATCTTCGGAGTCACTGTCATGGCTCCTGGAGACACAAGCAGGCATCCACTGAAAAAGGTTGCGGCCTTTATTGAAGGGCTCGGCTTCATGGATGACTAGGTAGCAGGATTGGCACAATGGGCCCGCCAGTGGCCTCAGTGTCGGGGCCTTGGCTTGAGTTGTCCAGGACAGGGCTCGCCTGCACATTTAGTAGTAGTAGTAGTACATCTGGCAAAATTATGATTACCTTTTCCACAACTTCTACACAGCTTTACAGTCACTGTTCCTGAAAAATGCTTACTATCCTTTACCTTACTATTTCCTTCACCATTTTCATCGGTATACCTTGATTTCTGGGTTTTAATTTGACTTGGACCAGCTTGTAATCTATTTACTGATATTGAAATAGGAACGCAAGAAGGCCGTAGTGCAGCTTCTTTTTTCAACGCTACTTCAAGCAATTCTTCAAATGTTCGTGTATGCTCTTCTTCACATACACGGTCTAACACAGGACCTTCAAGTAGCCCCGACACAAAACGGTCTTTCAGAAACTCATTTAGCAAATTACCAAACTTGCAGTCACTAGCTTTATTTTTTATTCTCACATACCATTGACGGACTGACTCATGTTCCCCTTGTTCTAGGTTATAAAATTCTATCCTTTCTTTAAAAATTGATACTCTTCGTGAGAACTGGCTTTTAAGAATATCACAAATCTCTTGATAACCTTTATTCTTTGGTAAAATGGGGTCACATATATCTCTCAGTACTTTATATGCTTGTTCACCTATAAGAGTTAGAAGTACCGGCACCTTTTTCACATCTTCGACATAATTTGCGGAAAAATACTGATCCATCCTTTCTTCCCACATGTTCCAATCATCTCCAATTTTGTATTCTGCAATAGACCCAATTGTACTCCGAAAAACTGATGGAGCAGCAGCTTCCTGTTGATCTTGCATTTTCAACTTATATTCAAAATTCGTTTTGCCTCGTCGCCATTGTAATATATTCAAATATAAATAATGGATTAAATACTAGAAAATGTATTTATTCAAGTGCTTGTCAGAATTAGGAAACACGACAGATATGACATTCCCATATCTATCAAGTCACCCCTTATACATAGTGATCTTTTAGTATAAACTACAATAGTTATTTTAGGAAGTGAACAGCAGACATCACAGTTTTATAATCAGGTGCTTCAGAATGTTCTTCAAAAGGTATGTTACTGGATTCTACCAAGGGAGGCATTGGAGTCGCATTTGAAGTAGGTACTCGGAACATTTATTGGTAAGCACAATGTAGGGACTGCGGTCTTTTTTAAAAATTTTCTTAATGGTTTTCCTGAAAATAAAAAAAAGAAATAATTTTTCATAACGATACAAAAAAATTGACCAATAGAAACATATTGATTGTTATAATCTCCAAGCTCAAATAGGAATCCATATTTTGTTATAACCTAGAAGGCATCTTTCTAAAAATTGTTTGACAGTTCTGTCACATATGTGTCAGTTTAAATACTTAATTTTAAAAAAGAACAACAGTTATTTTTTGTCTACACCAACTGAAATTATACTGTTTCTTGGTCGTAAAGAAAAGAGCGTCTGCAACTGTCATGTAATGGTTATTATTACATGATTGTTGCAGAATATGCTATTAGGACACAGTTAGGACATTACAGAAAGAATATAAAATAATTAAAAAACTTCTTTACGCTTACCTAAGAGTTCATTCCCTAAATCCCGTTCAAAGTCGGTCTCAGTAAAATGAACCGAGCACACTCTATGATTTTCAGCGTTGAACGTTTTTGATTTGTGACACCTTTTTTATCCATTCTTCTCGTATTATAGATGACACAAAATCTTTATGTGATGGAAACCGGAAAAAACTCATGTCTGTTCCAGTTTTTTTACAATCTACAAAACTATTGTTATACCCTGCTACAGCGCAACGTATTCCAGGCATCTTGGAACTAAAAATCGAAATATTGAAAACCAAATTTTCACATTGAAAAGCAGAGGTTTTTTCGGGTACAAAAATGGATTTTTAAAATGTCTATCTTTTGAGAATATGAGGCAAAAATTCGAACAGAATTTATAGCATTATATGAAAGTGTATGGGACTCAGTTTGTAAAGTTATTGAAATAGAGCATTTTTATTCCCTTTTATTGAAACATTTTTTCAAATTCTCTCTCATCTAATTATATTGTATGAAGAGATGGGGTTGCTGTGAATAGGCGTAAGTGATTTGATGATGGTTTTTATACTTTTTGTCATAAGATGTCTCCCTCGAGATCAAAATTGACCTGTCAGATAGAATTAGTGTAATTTTCTTAAACTCTATTTTTTAACAGAAAAAACCTATTTTCCCCTTTTAATGTGACACATTCTATTATAATCAGATTATAATAAATAAAATGTATACCTACCTAAAAGTAATCTCTTGAATAGTAACAGGCTTTTAAGTATCTGTAAACACACTAAATATGGACTAAATAACTCACTAATTACTAACTAAATAATACTAATAATAATAATAATCAATCAACGCAAGAAATAAGGAAATACACAACTTTATCAACAACAACGTGCAACAAAACGGCTACGAGCTTCGTCTGAGAAACAACTGTTGCAATTATCAATAGTTACACTTATTACAATACAGTTCAAAATCTGTCTTTGTTTAATACACATAGAAAGAGAAGATAACCATATAATTGATGGAACACCAATGTCGACAAAAGAACGTTGCTGTGACGTCACTGGTTACCCAATGTTCAATTTTGTGTCAGTGACAAGTTTAAAACTGTGTTTTTCTATTTAACTCAACTAACTGTCATCAATTCTAGGGTAATATTCTTATATAATCAGAGATATTATGGAAAAGGTTATGTTATTCTATTTTTTTGTTTTCAATGCAGATCAAAGAGAAAATAAGTCGGTATTAAAGATTTAAAATATTACTCAATACAAACCCACCTTCCCTGCAACTTTTGTAGATATAATTATATCAAAAATAAAATAGAAACACGAGATCAGACCTAAAACTAAACAGTTAATTGAACGCTTGTTGTACTTGAAGGAGTTTGTGGATGGGATTCATATAATAAACACAGATTTACTTAATTATATATTGCACCATGTGCAGATAAAGGAGTACAAAACTATTATTATTACACACAAGGCTCAACTGTCTCTTGTCAATCAGATGACACCTGACAGCTGAATCAGTTATCAGTTAGGCAAGTTTTAGTGACTACCAATTAAGTTTTTAGCGATATATCAACACCCCTCCTCGCTGAAAACTTATATAAACAAAAAAATTAAACTTACAACAAGACACGATATAAAAGGATGTCTAATTGTCTAATCATAAAATAACATTATATTCATTATTATTTAAACAATGCAAACAAAAACATACCATAAATTTAACAAAAGTAATGCTGATTTCAAACAATATTTCTTAAATTAAGTTTGTCCCTGAACTTTGAAAAGGTATCTGCCTGCTGGCATTTTGTATCAACATATATGATTTCAATTGATTTGTTATTAACATGTTCACAGATACAATTATATTTTAGATCAAGATGTTTTACTCTTCGGTTGTTACTAGGATTTTTAATAATAGCTATTGTCCCTTGATTATCTTCATATACTGTTATAATATCAACTTTTAAATCAAAGTCATTTATTAGCTCTTTGAGCCATAAACCTTCACAAACAGCTGTAGCAAGAGCAATCAGTTCAGCCTCAGAGGTCGATAAAGCAACACAATGTGTTTTCTGGTTGCCCATGTTACAGTGTTATCAAATATTTTGAAAAGAAAGCCCGAAACTGACTTTCTATCCATTTCATCATTGCCCCAGTCTGCATCTACATAACATATTAAGTTTGCATTTAAATCTCCCCTTTTGTATTCTAATCCCATGTCTATTGTTGATTTAAGATATCTTAGGATTCTTTTCAAGTGATTATATATTTCGTCTGTTGCTTTATCCTGGTAACGACTGAAGATATTTAGCGCAAAACATATATCTGGTCTGGTACCAAGCATCAAATACATAAGGCTTCCAATCATTTGCCTGAATGGTTTTGATGTTGTACTTTGATCTTTACTACAATTATATTCAATTTCAATTTCGGATCTATAGGTATATTTGTACCACTACAGTTTTC